>JAJIBD010009150.1:0-83868 GCA_021461705.1 Cryptotis parvus | reverse complement strand
TGAGAAGGGGCTCTGTTTGTCCTCCCAGTCCCTTCATGCTGCTTGTTTCAGTCTCTTCCAGCAGGTGTTTCTTACTTCAAAGTTATTTTTTTATCTACATATTCTTTTTAAAGCTAGTTTCATTTGTTTACATTTACTTCATTTCCTGTATGCTATGAGGTAGGAAACAAAACTTTTCAGATGGTTGATTGGTTTTCCTGATGATTTATAATGAGTTTCTTTAAATGTCTCTATTTTTGTAGAGTAGTTATCATTAGGGAGATGGGTTTTGTTTAAATCAAATGGTCAAGCATAGGAGCAGTAGCACAGCGGGGAGGGTGTTTGCCTTGCAGGTAGCCCTGACCCGGGTTCAATCCCTGGAATCCAATATGGTCCCCCAAGCACTGCCAGGAGTAGTTCCTTTGTGCAGAGCCAGGAGTAACCCCCTGAGCATCGTGGGGTGTGACCCTCCAAAATAAATAAATAAAATTTAAAAAATGGTCTAGCATATTAAAAATGTGTATATTTAATAAAACCTATCCCTAATATTATATGAATGTGTATTTCATGTATTGAGAATTTATAAGGTCAGAATTTCTCCCACTCCTCCTTAAAAGTATCTAGTCTGGAAAGAAACGGGCTTTAGTTCTGAGTGGAAGTCTATGTTATGAAGAAGGGCTGCGCTTATTTAGGTTGTCCTGCCTTTGGAAACCTAACTCTGAGATGTGGACAAGTAAGGGGTCTGAAGAGTGGAGTTCTCGCTTCAGAGCTGACGCTTCACAGACCACTGCTTTGTGCCTGTCAGCCGCCCCGTGTTGGTCTGACTCAATTAAACCAACGAATAATGATCTCTATCCTGCCTACTTACAAGTATCGGCCGGGATAATAGTTATAGAAGGGCTTTTGAGCCAGAGAAGCAGCTGAACTGTAAGGGATGATTGCATTTTAACTTGTCCTCCCTTTCTCTTGTAGGTAGTGTTGATGCTTCTTTTCAGTGCCAGTCCATCCATCACGACCACATTTGTCATGATGACAGTGACAAGGTGAGGTCCGTGTTGACGCCACCCTGATGAAATGCATGCTGCCTCAGAGTTGAAGTCACCTGCCGAACCCCAGGGGGGGGGGGGACACGAGGATGTTTCTGCGGGCATAATTGTAAGATTCCGAGAGCCTTGCTGGTGTGAGTGTTGGACCGTCAGACTTACAGGAGCGGGCTGGACTCCCCAAGAGACCATTTCCTGAGCCTTCTTCCGTCCACGTCAGTGAGCCTCCCCGTTCCGTTTCCTGCACTGTCGGGGTGGGCGATCACTCTGTGAACAGTGCTCCTGGCGCTTTCTCACCTTGGTGTCTGTTTCCAGTTAGATTGCAGTTGCCTTTGTTTTTGTAATGGGCTATATTCACCAATGGTTTCATCTCAGATGCCTTTTAGAATTATACTTTATCTTTTTAAAAACTTTTTGTTTGCTTTTTGTTTTGGGAGTACACCCAACAGTGCTCAGGGGGTCAGGGGCTCATACGGGAGGCCAGAGATGGAGCCTGGGTCCGCCCTATGCAGTGCAGGTTCCCTGCCTGCTCTACTCTCTGTCCAGCCCCTCTTTTTTTTTTTTTAATCATATCCACATTACTCATCTTACGTTTTGTTTATTGCTAAAAAAATTATTTTTGAGGTTTGTGGGCTAGTTAAGTACTGGGATCTACTCTGCCTGATTGCTTCTGGCAGTGCTCTGAGCTCTCCCCAGCCAGCTTCCGTCCCTGGCCGTCGGGGCACTTTCAGTCCTCACTCATGATCTTGATGTGCTGGGTGTGTGAGTGCGGGTTTCGTTTAGGAACAGCTGGCTACTGTTGGGCTGATACTCCATGTTTTCTCTCATCGGTTTCTATGACATTCCTTCATTTCCCATGTCTTTTATATGCGAGTGTATTCCTCCTTTGGAGTTTCTCCAGGTGGACCAGTCCAAGTGACCTTCTTCTGTTTCAGTCAGGATTTGCCTCTCATCCTGTTGGATCAGCCTCAGGAAGTTCACTGGTCCCTGGGATACTGCAAATGGCCTTCTTTGTTCTCTGTGTTACGCTGTATTATTGTGAGCTTTGTTCAGTTTCAGTCTGTTTACAGTGTCTTGCTTTTAGCATTCCAGAGTCTCTTTTATAAGTGCAATAATCCTGAAGTTAACTTTTAACTTCTTTTTTTAGAAGCAAGTCACTGAAAGAGATTTCAAACCATGTAGTCAAGGTCATAAAACTCAGCATGCCACAAGGTTTAGAAATGTGTGTTTGAAAATAAGAGTGATGCTGTAGAGAAAAGGCGAATTGCTCTAGGTCAGGTCACAGACCATTGTGTTTTACAGTTTTGCAGGTGCTCTGGGGTTAAATGTTCTTTCCCCTGCTCAGTAGAATGGGCTTCTGTCCTCTCGTTCAGGGCATAGATGCTAAACCATACTATGGCAGACCACTCCCCAAAGCCAGTCAGGCAGTCACCTGTGGCTCAGCCCCCGTTGCAGCAAGCAGTGAAACAGATGCGGTGGCTTGTCCAGGTCTAGAGATCACCCAGAGCCGCCCCCTCAAAGAGGGGCGCCTGAACATTTCGTTTAGTAAGTCTGCACATTTCCCTTCATTCCCCATAGATTAGTCCATATATTTTAGAACAAAGAAGACATGTAGCCAACGGCATATGGATATAATGTAGATGAGCACCCAGCCTGCGCGCTTCATGTATAATCTTAGGTACAGGATAGTCTTGTTCTGCGCAGGGAACTCGCTGCCAGACCCCGTGCTTTTCGGTTCTCGCAGCCTGCTCGAGCTTGCATGCCCCCTGGCTGGGCATTTCCTGCTTTGCCACACATTTGCATCTGAAATGTCCCTTTCCTAGCTTTCTCATGCATCCCTGCGCTTTGCTGCACGTTTGCATCTTCTCTTGCTCAATTTACAAGCTGTTCAAATCTTGGGGCCTGTTGAGCCAGGCCAGTTTTCCCACAACATACTCTTTCTGTCTCTAGTTTTAGAGAGGGAGATGAGATTTCTGTCCACTCTGTGATAAATCCAGCTTGTTGTTACGTGCTCTCCTAATTTCTGAATCTTTGTAGGATTGTTTGTGTTGTATATAGGAGATGAGATCTTTTTCCACAACTTAATGGTGAGGTAAGAAGTCTAAGGGATTTTGCCATTTGATCAGCAAACCTAAGAATGGTCGCAAATGCTTTCCTGTGTCTTCCACGTGCCCTGTCTACATGTAGGGCTATCTCCTAGGGAAGATGGAAAGAATGGATTAGAATCTTGACTCTGTGTGACTTCTTCAGCTGGTTCAATATGCAGATAGCACAGATCCTCAGCAGCGAGGCTCTGGGCAGTACGGCAGTGTACGAAACAAAGGCTGAGAGGGCGGTGCTGGGCATGGCCCCAGGACAGCACACACGGAAGTGATGGCTATTGCTGAGCAGTCTGTTCCCTCCAAAGCACGATAATCTTTTCCCTTGTGTATTTACAGTTGGACTATAGGAAACAGACAAAAAAAAACAAACAAACAAAGCATACATTCTATCATACAATAAGTGCAATATTTTAAGGAAAACATAGTGTTGAATAGATGGGCTGATGACCCAGTGAAAGAGAAGGGAACATGGGTCCCCCACCAAGGAAGATTGTCAGCATAGTATTATTTTAAAAAATGAAGTGTGGCTGGAGCAATAGCCCAGTGGGTTGGGGCGTTTGCCTTGCACGCAGCCAGCCCATGCCGCCCAGGTTCCATCCCTGGAATCCCATATGGTCCCCGAGCACCGCCAGGAGTAATTCCTGAGTGCAGAGCCAGGAGAAACCCCTGAGCATTGCCAGGTGTGACCCAAAAAGCAAAAAAAAAAAAAAAAAAAGAGGGAGGAAGGAAGGAAGGGAGGGAGGGGGAGGGAGGGAGGGGCCGGCCTGTGCTGGCCCGGGTTCAATCCCGGCATCCCATATGGTCCCCCAAGCACCGCCAGGAGTGATTCCTGAGTGCAGAGTCAGGAGTAACCCCTGAGCGTCGCCGGGTGTGAACAAAAAAAAAAAGTGTGGAAAGAATTTGCATCATCATCTTGGAAAATACACCTACACACTAAAAGTACACAAAACTTTTGTTAAGGGGTTGCATAATATTCCATCATGAGGATACAAAGTAAATTTATTAAATGCATAGTTTGTGCCAGGCACTCTTGAGTCATCAGAATATAATGAGAGAAAAACAAAAGAAGGTTCTTGTTTTTCAGGTGATTGTGTGTGACAGAAAATTTGTGTATGTATACATGTGTGTATAAAAATAAAAAGTAAGTGTGTGTGTGTGTGTGTGTGTGTGTGTGTGAGTGAGTAAATGGTCAGATATTCCTAAGTGCTGTTTAAGTAATTGGATAGTTGGCTGTTTTATTTTTTTATTTTTTTTTTCTATTTTTTTGGGGGTCACACCCGCGATGCTCAGGGTTACTCCTGGCTCTGCACTCAGGAGTTACTTCTGGCGGTGCTCGGGGACCATATGGGATGCCGGGATTGAACCCGGGCCGGCATGGGCCGCCCCCGCTGGGCTATCGCTCCCGGCCCCCAGTTGACTGTTTTATTTATTGGGGAAGGTCTAAAGACCTTTGAGATGCTGCTTTTTAGTCTAAGATCTGAATCATAAGAAACAGTCATGGAAATCTGGGCCATGGTAGAGCCCTCTAGAGAGGAAACAGCTAATGCGGAGTTCTCAGACTGAGTAGAAAGAAGACTGGCATACTCAGGTATAAGCAGGGTGCATGCGGGTGAAAATGCAGTGAAATGAGTTTGTTCTAAGCTGAAAGGAATTTTTGTTTTTGGTACCAGGGATCTTCCAGGCCCTCACATGCAAGACATTTCTTCTGTCACATGTCATGTGCTTAGTAAGATGAGATTGAGGAGGAATCACAGACTAGATCATGTAGCTTCTGGTGACACAGGGATGCTCTCTACATTTCAATTCGGCCTGTTATAGGAAGCCTTTGGAATCGTTTCTAAAATTTTTTTTATTACAATTTTTTGGGGGAGGCACAGTTGGTGATGCTCAGGGGTTAATCCTGGTTCTGTACTCAGGAATCATTCCTGGTGGTGCTTAGGGCCACATGGGATGCCAGGGATCAAATCTGGGTCCACTACTTGCAAGGCAAGTGCCCCTACCTGCTGTACTATCTTTCTGCCTCCTGCCCTTGGAATCTTATTGTTTGTTTGTTTGTTTGTTTGTTTGTTTGTTTTGCTTATGCTCCACCTCTGGCCATGCTCAGGGCTTACTCCTGGCTCTGCACTCAGGAATTAAGTGGGGTTGGAGAGCATATGACATTCTGGGGATCTGGCAAGGCAAGCACCCCACTCACTGAGCTGTTCAGCCCCACCTTTGGGATCTGTTAAGCAAAGGAGTGACATAATCTGATACATATCACACTATATTTGGGGGTACCAAAGCAGATGATGGCCAGGGACGGCACCCTGTTAGTCTTATGTGTTGATTGGTGGCTGGACATTTGCGTTACTTCGCTTTTTTCTACTCAGCCCACTTTCAGTTCTTTCGGGAGTGAATCACGAAATGAAATCGTTGGGTCATTTCCAGGGTTTATTTTTCCCACTGTGCTTGTTGTAGTGCACGGGCTCACAGACGTGGTTGTGGCATTGACACTTGGTGATAGCCCTGTGGTGAGATGCAGTGCAGGGAACCAGCTTGTGCACTCATGCCTTCAAAGCAGATGCTTCACCTCTGCCGTGTCTCTGGGCCCCCAATTTTATTATCATCTTGGGGCCACACCCACTGTTACTTAGTGTCTGGGAGCTGTTTTGAAGGCTCTCACCACTTAATCTAGATCCCTGATCGCCTTTATCAGTACTCATAACAATCATTGTTTTAAATATGGGCCAGTAGTGATGAGAGGCATAGGGGCTACTCCTAGTGGTGCTTGGCAAAGTGCTACTCAGGCTTGATGGTGCTTGGGTGCCAATAGGCCTATATCACATGGCGTTGGGGGTAGGGGCAGGCGGTGCCAGAGATAAAATCCAGGATTTCGAACACGCTGAAAATGTGTTCCATCACTGCACTGTCTCCCCAACCCTAGTTCTCCCCCTTTTTTATTGAAACACCATGATTTACAAAGTAAAAAGGTTTTCGTAATACTGTTGATAGAAAGATTCATCCTTCAACGCCACTCCCACCACCAGTGTGTTCCCGCCATCAAAGACCCTCATTTCCCACCCACCCCAATCCCCATGCCTGCTCCCTCAGCTGGCACTGATTATATTGACCATTAAAGCACATACATGACAGTGTAATTGATGAATCTATTTTCTTTTTTTTTTTTTTTCTTTTTGGGTCACACCAGCGGCACTCAGGGGTTACTCCTGGCTCTGCACTCAGGAATGACTCCTGGCGGTGCTCGGGGACCATAGGATGCCGGGATCGAACCCGGCAGGCCAGGCGGCCGGCCGCTGCAAGCAACCGTCCCGCTGGGCTTCGCTCCAGCCCCTATTTTCTTCCCTATTCTTGGTTATGGGAGAATCTGGCCAAATTTTGTTCTTGAATTTGCTTTCTGAGTTTCTAGAACATGATTGGTTCCACTAGTTTGATGTATGGCCAGTAGCCTGGAGGCAGTTTATGGGCTGGCCACCAGCCCTTCTGGGTGGGACAGAGAGGGGGTAGGGGGGACTCCAGCTTCATCTTCATGAACACCTGAGAACTGCCTACGTGGGCTTAAAGTCGGCTGCTCTGCTCTGTGGGCTCTGGTGAGCTGGGCTTGAGATCAGCTTCTCTCTTTGGGAGGGTCTCTGATGAGCTGTGGAGTCCGGACCTTGAAAATGGCAGCGATTATGGTGAGCAAGTTTCCTTTAGCTGCTTCCGATGCCCTACCGAGGAGATGGGCGGGACCAAAACCTGTCCTCCCCTCCTGGGCGCCTCATGGCCAGCTGAGCTAGGGGGAGCCGGATGGCAGCTCTCCCCTGTGTGTCTCCCCAACCCTAGTTTTTAAGTGAAGTGTATCTCATTGTAATTTTGATTTGTGTTTCCCTAATAATTGGTAGTAGTGTGTATTTTTCCCCCATAAGCTTGTTAGCCATGGATATATTGTCTTTGACACATCGTCTATTCAAGTTCCTTACCCTTATTTAATTTTAATTTTTATTTAATGTTTTAAATTTAGTCACCATGTAATTATAAAGTTACTCATGATTTGGGTTCTAGTGTTCAGTACAGATCCCTCACCACTGTCCACTTCCTCTACCAACCCCTGCCCTCCTCTGCCCCCCACCCAGCAGTCTGACTCTGAGAGCCCTTCATTCATTCATTCATTCATTCATTCATTCATTCATTCATTCCATTCATTCATTCATCTATTTATGAATGTAAGTTTTTGCATTATGGTCTCCAGTACTGTTGCTGATAGGGTCTCAGCATAACACTCTACCACCTTTCCACCACCTCCTCCTCCCAGTCGGACACTTCCCCTACCGTGTAGCCATTGCCTCCCCGACCCAGCCCCTTCTTTTTTTTTTCCTTTTTTGGGTCACACAAGCAATGCTCAGGGGGTTACTCCTGGCATTGCTCGGGGTATATGGTATATGGGATGCCAGGGATCGAACCGGGTCTGCCGCATGTGCAAGGCAAACTCCCTACTTGCTGTGCTATCGCCTCCGGTCCCCCAGACCCTTCTTATCCCTTCCAAATGGCATGTTTCATAGTGTAATTCAATGTTGTTTTATATATATATATTTTTAACTTTTAGCTCCCACTCTTAGCCTAGACACACAAGCGATGGTTGTGAGTTTGTCAGGGTCCCTGTGAGCACACATGCTTGCCAGAGATTAGTCTTCAGGTTGTGGTGCTTGGAACATCTATTTCTGTTTCCCAGAGCTTACTGGGGGTTGCACCCAGATTACACACATCTGGCTGTGGTAGGGCCACAAATTGCTGTAGTGCCAGAGAGTGGAGGTGCTGGGATTATGAGCACCTGGGAGGCGCTGGGGATTTGAATTTAGGACCATATATTGCAGGGCTGGTCCTCTAAGCCGGTTGGTCTTTCTTCCTCCAGGCTACCCCATCCCAATTTTTTATTTTAAAATAATCCAGGGGCCAGAGTAATAGCACAGCACACAGCCAACCTGGGATCGATGCTTTGCATCCCATATGGTCCCCGAGCACCGCCAGGAGTGATTCCTGAGTGCAGAGCCAGGAGTAACTCCTGAGCATTGCTAGGGTGTAACCCCAAAAGCAAAAATGAATGAATGAATGAGTAAGTGAATGAATGAATGAGTGAGTGAGTGAGTGAATGAATGAAAGAATGAATGAATGGACAAACAAAATAATCCAATTATGTACTTTTTTTTTTTGTCTGGTGTCATTCACACAGAGTCATTGCCAGATTCAGCACCATGACATTTTCCCACTGTTTCTTTTAGAAAGTTATAGTTTATGGGCCGGAGCGATTGTCCAGCGGGTAGGGCATTTGCCTTGCATGCAACTGGCCCGTGCCAGCCAGGGTTCAATCCCCGGCATCCCATATGGGTCCCCGAGGCACCGCCAGGAGTATTTCCTGAGTGCAGAGCCAGGAGTAACCCCTGAGCATTGCTGGGTGTGACCCAAAAAACAGAAAAAAAGAAAGAAAGAAAGAAAGAAAGAAAGAAAGAAAGAAAGAAAGAAAGGGGGGGGGGGGGGGGGGGGGGGGGGGGGGGGGGGGGGGGGGGGGGGGGGGGGGGGAGGGAGGGAGGGAGGAGGGAGGGAGGGAGGAGGAGGGAGGGAGGGAGGGAGGGAGGGAAGGAGGGAGGGGGGGTGGTTTACTCCGTGAACTTTGGCTTATTTTGAGGTGGTTTATATATAGTACAAAGTGAGCATTTCTCTCTTTTTATTTTTGGGGCCATATCCAGTGATGCTCAAGGGTTACTCCTGGCTCTGCACTCAGGAATTACTCCTGATGGTGCTCGGGGACCATATGAGATGCTAAGGATTGAACTTGGATCTCTCACGTGCAAGGCAAATGCCCTACCCACTGTGTTTTGCATGTGGTCGTTCAGTTTGCCAAGAACTGCGTATAAAGACTGTTCCAGTGAATGGTTAAAGGTTATGAACATTTTCAACTCTTTCTATACTTTTTCACACATTTGTATGTATCAGCGCACATTTCAGGCCGGAGCAATAGTACAACATGTAGGGCAGTTGCCTTGCATGCAGCCTACCTGGGTTTGATCCTCAGCATCCCACATGGCCTCTTGAGCACTGCCGGGAGTAAGTCCTGAGTGCAGAGCCAGGGAGTAGCCCCTGAACATTGCCAGGTGTGACCCCCAAAAAAAAAAAAAAAAAAAAAATGCAGATTTAATCTGAAATGTAATTTCAGATTACATTTCCACCTACACTCTATGAGAATACTTGTCTTTCATATCATTTACTCATCTTTTGTGTCATTTCCTTTGTAAATATGTTTGATAAATAGTTTCTAATTACCTTTGTGTGTATATTTTGTTTTTTTGGCCACACTTGGTGTTGCTGAGAGAACAGAGAACACTTGGTTCTCTGTTCAGGGATCACTCCCTGGCAGGCTCAGGGCACCATATGGAATATTGGGGATTGAACCAGGTTGGCTGCATTCAAGTCAAGTGTCTACTTGCCTGTTGCTCTAGCCCCTTTTGAAATTTATTCACATATTTGGGGGGGAGCAGTCACACACATTCTTCCTTATTTGAAATTTTTTTCTTTCTTCTTCTTCTTTTTTTTTCTTTTTGGGTCACTCCCGGCGATGCTCAGGGGTTACTTCTGGCTCTGCACTCAGGAATTACTCCTGGCGGTGCTCAGGGGACCATATGGGATGCCAGGGATCGAACCGGGTTCGGCCGCTGCAAGGCAAATGCCCTACCTGCAGTGCTATCACTCTGACCCCCTTATTTGAATTTTTTTTTTCTCTCTTTGGGTCACACCCGGCAATGCTCAGGGGTTACTCCTGGCTCTGCACTCAGGAATTACTCCTGGCGGTGCTCGGGGACCATATGGGATGCCGAGGATCGAACCCGGGCCGGCATGGGCCGGCCGCGTGCAAGGCAGATGCCCTACCCGCTGGGCTATCGCCTCCGGCCCCCTTATTTGAAATATTTTAAGTGACTTAATTATACCATGTAATGATAAGTTTTTGAGATGATTTTTTTTGGGGGTCTGGGAGCATTTGGCCACACCTAGTGGGACTTAGGGCTTACTCCTGGCTCTGTGATCTTGGATTATGCCTGGTGGGCTCAGGAGACCAAGTGGATGCCAGAGATCAAACTCAGGTGAGCCACACAAAGGCAGGTGCCCTCCCCACTGGACCGTCATTTGGGCTCCCTGATATGATTTTGTTTGTGTATTTTCCACTTTGCCTTTGAAAAGTCATTGGCGACCTAGGTAAATCTTATTCACAAGCCACTTCCTGTTGGAATAGGAGCGTGCCTGCTGTGGCCGTGGAGTGAGGTTGCTATGGAAGAGGGTACATTTATGTTTGTTCTGCTCCTATTCCCTGCTCTGAGGGTTTTGTTTAAGGCTGCCATTTCTGTTTTTGGGTGTAAATTAAAAATTTGCTTAGGTAAAATTGGGTAGACATTTTGTATGACTTTAATCTGGAAATTTCAGCCCTGTGGCTGGGCAGGCACTTGCATGCTGGGTTTGCAGACTCACACGTGTCACGTGTCATCGTGTTTGAAGCCAGATCAGGATCCCAGAAGTGGGGATCGTCAGTGGACGCCAGCGTGAAGATGCTGTAGTTTCCATGAGCACTTTCATAGTTGAGGAATGCAGAATGTTCGAATTCTCTATGTAGATTCTGTATCTGTCAGTCCAGACAACGGAGCAATTGTGCAGTCATATTGAAATCATCGGGTTCCAGCAATCTGGCCCACAGATTGATCCGGTGGTATTCACAGGATAGGGTCCACTGAGAGAACATTCTTGTTTCTTGGATCTCAGACATTTAGTACCTGCTGTCATTCCTGTGCCCCCTTTCATAATCTGCATTTTCATTGACCTCGCCAATGTAACAGTCGCTTATCTGTGCTTCTCTATTTCTTAATTATGATTTATACCATCCTGGCTGTTTTTGTTTTGTTTTATGTTTTGCTTTTGAGCACTTACATAAGTATCATCCACTATTATTAGCTTTTGGGATCATATTTTCCATTACTGTCTGGTTGTTTCTTCTTTTTGGTGGCCCAGCCATGACAGTGCCCAGGGATCACTCCTGGCAGTGTGCTCTGGCACCACATGGTGCCCAGGACTGAGCCTGGCCTCCTGCATTCAGAAGCATGCACACTAGCCCTTTGAGCTGTTTTCCCAGCCCTGTTGTTCATTTCTATTTTTGTTGGCTACACCCAGGGGTGTAGGCGGTTATTCCCTGGCTTCGAACTGGAAATGGGGCGGGGGGGGGTAGTCAAGCAGTGTGGTAGTCAAGCCCAGGGCCCCACACATGTATGGCTCCACCATGACCTGTACCCTAATACTCAGATCCCTGTTTTTGTTTCTGTTTCTTTTATTTTTGGGGGAGGCACACTAGTGGTGCTCTAAGCTTACTCCTGGCTCTGCACTCAGGGATCACCCCTAGTGGGGCTCTGGGGGATCATATGGGATGTTGGGGAATCAGACCTGGTCAGCTACAGGCAGGGTAAAATCCCTATTGCAGTATGCTGTTGCCCAGAGCCTCTGCATCTTGCCTGGAGTTGCCGCCTGCGGGCCACTTTGTAAATGGGGTAGGACAATTTGAATGTGGCAGTTTGTCTTACCATGTATTCTATGCTGGCTGGTATAAATATTTTCTCATGCTGCCACAATCATCGTGGGACTAGCTAGATCTTACCTGTATATTTACCTGGCCACGTTGGATCTCTAAGTAATTAGACCAGAGAGAAATGCTGTTTGCCTGCAAGCAAGCACACATGGTTCTCTTATTAGCCTAAAAGGCTAATACACAATACAACTCTGAAGTAAAGATGAGAATCTTGTGAAGGCTTGGAGAAATTTATACTTGGCTATAGAATATTCTTAGGTACAGATGCACACCTTTGTATTCTGAGATACAGTTCATCTCAGGTGCCCCTCCTCCACTCTACCCTGCAGGGGGCGCTTCCAAGGCAGATCTTGGCTGGGCAGCATTAACATCTCAAAGGATCTAGGTGAGGTCCTGGGAAAGTTACCTTAGGGAATTTGCCCCAACTGCTTCCCATTGGAGTGGGTGATCTGTGTTGCAGGGATATAAAAACTGTATAGCCTGCTTGCTTTCTTTTTCTCTCTCTTTGCCCTTTGCTTTTCCACCCTCTCTCTGTTCTCCCTGCTGGGCCTTAACACGTGGTGGTGGCGTAGGATTCTAAACCCTAATTCCTGGGTTTTCCTGTTACTGGATTGTAGAGTAAAGCCTTTTGAAAGGGATGCCTACACTCGGACGTTGTTGGGGTGCCCAGCCTTTCCCTCACACTCTAGTATCTAATATTTTTTCTTTACTTCCTTTTTTTTTTCTTTTCTGGTTTTTCAGCCACTGGCAACCATGCTCAAGGATTACTCCTGTTTCTGCACCAGTGTATTACACCTGGAGATCTAGCACCTAGTATTTTTAATGATTTGCTATTTGGGGCGGGGGGGTGAGTTAGGGGGCATTGGGCCACACTTGGGGGATACTCAGAACTATTCCTGGCTTAGTTCTTTGAAGTGATCTCTGGCAGTGCTCGGGGTCCATGTATGTGCCAGGATCAAACCTGCAGCAGTGACATGTAAGGCTAGCGCCTTAACCTCCTGGCGTTGTTTCTCCAGCCCTCAATTCCATTTTGTTTTGGTTTGTTTTGGTTTGAGGTCAGACCTGTCACTCCTGGAGCACTCCTGGTGGTGCTCCAGGGACCATGTGGTATCAAACCCAGGTCGGCAGCATGCAGGGCTTACCCACTCTGCTTTCCCTCTGGCCCGGGACCCTCAGTTCTTAATGATTTGAGTAGACGCCTCTTCATTTTAACTGTCTCAGCCAATTTTTGCTGACTTTCTGTCCCTACTGTGGTTTTTATGAGTGTAGTTGCTTGTAAGCCCTTTGACCCAGTGTCAGTAAGACAAACTTCGTAAATGCTGCTCTTGTCATTTGGTTTTTATTTGGTCCCAGTTCCTAGGCCTCACATTCAAGATCACATTTAAGGCCTATGGATCGAATAGGGGAAATTCGAACAAAAGGATTTAAAGCTGGATGTGAGATATGCTGACTTTCAGAGAACCCCAGTCCAAATCACATTCTCAAGACTTCTTTCCCTGGTCTTTGACCTGCTGCTAAAGAAACAACTTAGATGTCATATGTGACTTTAAGTATAAGATCTGGTTCATTCCTAACAATAAAATGATAGGTTTATGGACAAGAGTACTTTCTTATCTTCGTGACTGTCCAGTGAATTTGGTAAAATTATTGTATCAGTATGATTTGTTTAATGAAATTAAGCTGCAAAATAATCTATGAGAGCCATTGCCAACAGACTTGCTCCCAAGATCCACTCACTAGAATTAGCAAGGCTCTGCTTCACAGGAGCAGTTTACAGACAGCCTAAGATACTCGGGTCACCTCTGGCTGATTGTCCCGCCCGCAGGTGAACTGTTCTGGGATGTTCCATGCATGCTTTACTTGCATGCCTGGCTGGGGCTCTCACCATAGGTCTGTCTTTGCTTGTTTCCAGCATGGCTTATTCTAAGTACACAGATTTATTTCCTCATTGCTCTGGAACTCCTTCCTGACTGATATTTTTGTTTTGTTTTGGTGTTTGGTTTGGTGTTTTTGGGCCACGGCTGGCCGTGCTCAGAGCATACTCCTGGCTCTGCGCTCAGGGCGTTAGGGCAGGGCTTGGGGGACCTAGTGGGATGCTGAGGCTCAAACCCTCGTTAGCCTGTGCAGGGCAAACCCCTACCCACTGTACTCTCTGGTCCTTGACTGATGATTTCTACCTTGGTTCCTCCTTTTTATTCCTTTTCACCCTTTCCCGTGAAAGGTTTGCTTTGTCGTCATTGCCTGCACTTCCCTTACCTGTCTCTTGCCCTGCTGGAGAAATCAGGGCCGCTCTCCCATCCGCAGGACAAGCCTCACACACTAGGCTTGGGTGTGCCTCTGCTGCCCCTTTTGTGGTCCTTGGCCGCTATGCCACTCGGCTGCTGCCCATAAACTTCCGTTCTGACTGACAGGTGCTGACGCCGGTGGGCAAGAGTGTGGCCCTGGATTGTTTTGTGCTAGCTAGATCATTTTTTGTGATGCCTGTCAGTTCTATGCAGCCCGAATGTTGCTAGACCATTCTTCTTTTCCCTCATCAGAATGGTAGCTTTATCTCATCAGGACTGCCTTCCTTCTCTATGGATTTTTTTTTTTTTTGCTTTTTGGGTCACACTCGGCGACGCTCAGGGGTTACTCCTGGCTCTGCACTCAGGAATTACTCCTGGCCGTGCTCGGGGACCATATGGGATGCCGGGATCGAACCCAGGCCGGCACAGGCCGGTGACATGCAAGGGCAAATGCCCTACCCACTGGGCTGTCGCTCCGGCCCCAGGAAGAGAAAAATTTTTAAGGAAGTAAAATAGTGGAATTAACTTTAGGAAATTTTCCAAGTTATTATTTCACCTCCTTATTCTTCTCTTTCACTCCCCACTCTGTTCTTTCAAGTCCTGTTTCTTCCTGGGAATTTACTTGTTGAGAAAACATTGGAATGACTGCTGCTATGAGGTATTTACATGTCATTAATTGGATGGTTTGTTTACTACCCTAGCATCTAGTACCTTTATCTAATATGGGGTTCTGGGTGGGAACCAAAGGCTCCTTGACTTCAAGGAGCTTACTGCCTCGTAGACAAAAAGAGTGGACTAAATGCTTTGCAAGGCAGATTGCTGAGTGCCGCATTTGAAAAATAGGACGCCATTAACTCGGCCCTGAGCTGGCGTGAGGGCAGCCAGGGAAGCAGCTGTGGATGTGACGCAGCGGCGCCCCTTCCGGAGCGTTAGCAGCAGCAACTGGGTAGTCCGGAGAAAATAGGCTTCCTGCGGGAAGATCACTGTATCTCGGTGCCTTCTCCACCCACCCATTTGGAGCAGCTTTCTTCTGTGGTATTTTCCCCGCATGGTTCTTCAGCATCTAACCAAGAGACCTTCAATCATGTCTTTCAATTTGCTAAACTAGAGGATTCTCCCCACACTCCCGCCCCCGCGTGTGTGTGCTTTTCGGTCAACATCTTCCTAATATGAGGGCCAGCGAGATGGGTACAAACTAAGGGAAAATCAACCTTGCCCTTAAGGAAAACAGATTAATGGCCGGGGTGCACAGGGCACATGCTTTTAATGTTGCAGGTGTTTTGAAAGATGAGGGGTTGGATAGAAGTCTCCAACAGCTTACTTGGCCTGCCACCCTTGTTTCAGATTATTTTTTAAAAAGGAAATCCACCTTTTTTTAGTGAACAAATAGAAAGTACCCCTCAGTTGTACCTCCAGACTACTGAGTCCTAGAGGGCTGGGGGCATGGCACCTTCGGAAACGGTGGCTTTCAGGGACAAGAAAGCCCACACAGGCTCCTAGGGCCGGAGGCCTGCTACAGCGGCAGGACGCTTGCCGTGCACATAGTCCGCCAGCCAAGTCTAATCCCCAGCATCACGTAATGGCCCCCTAGACCTCCAGGGGTGACTCCCTGAACACAAGGGCTATTTCACACTGCTGGGAGTGGCCTCAGACAAAAGCCTCATCATCTACCACTCTGTATAGAATTTTTTTTTTTTTTTTTTGCTTTTGGGTCCACCCAGCAATGCTCAGGGGTTACTCCTGGCTCGCACTCAGGAATTACCCGGCGTGCTCGGGGACCATATGGGATGCCGGGGGTCGAACCGGGCTGGCTGGGCCGCGTGCAAGGACAAATGCCCCCCGGGCTTCACCCAGCCCCTACCACTTGTATAGAAGATCCTTCAGTCATGATTAGATGGGCTTTAATTTCCAGAAACTCCAAATTGAGCACAGAACAAAATTGTATATTGCTGGGTATAAGCTGATTTGTGAGGAAAAAATATGATTGATTTTACACAGTATACTTAAAAATGTATGTCCGGTAGTAGTAAGAGTGTTAAAAGTTCACAAGACTGGGAAATGGTTGTCTACAGTTTGAGAAGGAGGTCTTTATCTTATTTGTTCTAAGATTATAGCTATTTGTTCTTTGTTAGAAATAAGGGAAAAGTCAAAATCTGACAAGTCCATAATTACTTAAGGTTTTTCATTCTAAGTTTAGCTGATTGACCAGCAAATTCTGCTGAACGTTTAAGTAACATAACAGTCAGGGGTGTAAGGGACAGTTAAACTTTGCATGGGTGATTCCTTGAGTTTAATCTCTAGGTGTGGGGACCCAAGAAGGAGGTAAAAGTTGCATTTTGAGGTAGGGGGATTACTTTAAAGGTGGAATTCGGGCCAGAGCGAGAGCCCTGCGGGTAGGGCGTTTGCCTTGCATCCCATATGGTCCCCAAGCACCGCCAGGAGTAATTCCTGAGTGCAGAGCCAGGAGAAACCCCTGAGCATTGCCGGGTGTGACCCAAAAAGCAAAAAAAAAAAATTAAGTAATAATAATAATAATAAAAATAAAGATGGAATTCATACAGGCCTCAGTATGGCATCATTGTCCTCCAAGCACCACTTGAAGTGGCTTGAAAATAGTGGGAGGGAGAAGAGATGAGAAAGCAAAGAATAACATTATTCTTAGAGAAAATACCCTAGAGAATGTAGAGAGAGGATGTACCTCAATTTGTTTTCTGGGGTTGGCATAATCTTTTGTAACAAGGATATTATCCTAAAAATGAAAATAACTAATCTCAGTAACAGATGTAAAGTTCCTAAATGTAGTTTTATCAACTATGTTCAACAATCTATAAAATGGGCAATACAATAAACCTGTTTTTATTAGGAATATAAAATTGTTTTGTCTAAAATTCAACAGTCATACATTAATAGGAAGATCATGTTTGCCATTGATGCAGATATTTTTCTCTTAATTAGATATTCAGTTATGATGGACTTTTTTTTTTCTTTTTGTGTCACACCCAGCGATGCTCAGGGGTTTCTCCTGGCTCTGCACTCAGGAATTACTCCTGGCGGTGCTCGGTGGACCATATGGGATGCCGGGATCGAACCGGGCCGGCACAGGCTGGGCGCGTGCAAGGCAAACGCCCTACCCGCTGGGCTATCGCTCCAGCCCCTATGATGGACTTTTCTTTTAAACTGCCTTACCTGCTGTGCTCTCTTTCTGGCCGGATGATAAACTTTTAATTTGTTTAATTGACTCAAGGTGAGATAGTTACAAAGTTGTTTATGAGTGAGTTTTAGTCATACAATGTTGCAACATTCTTCTCTTTACCAGTGTACATTTCCCACCACCAGTGTCCCCAGTTTCCCTCCCACCACCCAGGTTCTGCCCTCGATGACAGGCCTTTCTTCTCCCCCTGGCCCCCGCCCCATTTACCATTTATCCTCCCTCTCCTTTGAGGGCCCCGTGGTTGCAGTACTGTTGCTGCAAGGATATCTACCCCTTTACTTCATCTCTTAGCTGGTGTTCAGTGATCATTTCCAACTTGCTGTCATGGTCCCCTTCTGCCCTGAGGCAACAAACCTGCTGTGGACCACTCCTGGCCGTTTCCAGATCTTTGGTGCGCTCTCTCTCTCTCTCTCTCTCTCTCTCTCTCACACACACACACACACACACACACACACACACACACAAACACTCGTATGTGATCATTCTGTTTGTCCCTCTCTCCCTTAACTCGTCTCACTCGGTGATACATGTCCATCCATGTATAAGCAAATTTCATGACTTCATTTTCCTAACAGCTGCATAGTGTTCCGTTGTGTAGGTGTGCCATAGTTTCTTTACCCACTCATCTGGTCCTGGGCGCTCAGATTCTGGCTATTGTGAGTAGTAACTGCAATGAACGTAGGAGTGCTAATGGCTAGTTCTGCATTGCGTTTTGGGGCCACTAGGGTATATTCCCAGGATTGGTATTGCTGGGTCATCACATGGGACTCAGTTTCTGCTGTTTTGAGGAATGTTCACATTGTTTTCCACGAAGACTGGACCAGTCTGCATTCTCACCAGCAGTGAATGGCAGTCCCTTTCTCCAAATCCACGACAGCACTGGTTGTTTCTTTCAATATGTGGCATGAGATGATACCTTGTTTTGATTTACATCTCTTTAATAGTTTAGTGATGTAGAGCACTTTTTCATGTCTTTTGGCCATTTGTTGTAATAAACTATTAACAATGTAGAAATAAAAGAGAATCTTTGGATGGGGGAGAGGCAGGCACACTCAGTGTTCTCAGGGTTTACTCCTGGCTCTGGGGCAGCTCAGGGGACCATATGGAATGTCAGGGATTGAAGCTGGGTTAGCTTCTTGCAAGGCAAACACATAACCCATTTTATTATATCTCCGGCCCTAGCGCCACCTTTTGAATGGTGAAGATAGAGAGCATTTCCTTCATTGCAGCATTTTTTTTTATTGAATACATCTCCAACAAGGCTTCCCAGCTGTGTGTACCAACCCCAAGTAAATTTCAGGTGGATTGGGGTTGAGCAGCTTGCTTCAGTATAATTCCCTCTCTGCTACATCAAATGGTCTAAAGTGGTGGCAGGAGCAGGATACCAGATTTTTTCTTATTATGAAAATCAGAGGGCTGGAGGGACCCCTCAGTGAGCTGCAGCGCAGGGATTCCAAGGCGGTAGATTAGAAGAGGATTGTAATTTGGATAGTCACCAAAAGGTGTTACTGCCCTTTGGACTGTATCATGAAATGAGAAAGATTAAATAAGCAAAACTTTAAAATTGTCGGGGTGGAGCGATAGTACAGCAGGTAGGGCACTTGCCTTGCATACAGCCTACCCCAGTTCGACCCCCCCCCAGTTAATTAAAATTCCTATCTCCAAGTTGGCTGTTTTTTGAAAGACTGGCAGAGAGGGCTCTTGGAGAAGTCAGCTAGATCACTTATCTCGGTGATGGGTGTGGAGCCAGGGCAGATGTCTTCATAGGGGCCTGGTACCTCTTTCTAGCTTGTGCAGGAATCTTGGGGTTCTGATTCAGCAGTTGCTTGGACCTTGTGGTTTCAGTCACCCCTCAGCCTGATATGGGAGACAAACTTACATAAACAGTTGCGTCATGTTATTTATAGGTACAGATTCAGAGGGTCCTAAGAAATAAACTTATTTCTTGGTTTGTTGCAGGAATTAACTGAGCCCAGAGTAGCAAGGAAATCCAAGTAGTACCCAAGGAACGCGAGCCAGGTTTTGGCTATTGCTGATAGGGTCTTAATTTTGCTCCCTCTAAACTATGAGCATTTCTTGTTGGTATCTAAATCATATTTTTTTTTAAATTGGCTTATTTTGGTCAGACTGGGGCTGCTCACTCAGGTGTCACTGCTGAGGTACTTGGGGGGACCATATGGGATGCAGGTGATGTGGAATCAGGTTAGCCTCTAGTAAGGCAAACGCCCTCCCCCCCCGCTGTACTACTTACTGTTCGGCTCTAAATCATAATTTTAAAAGCGCACTCCCCACCCCATGCCCTCTTTGCTTCGCACTGCTGTCTATTGTAATTGTCTTTTTTATCGAAGGTCTCCTTCTTTGAGACCTTAAACGTGACCGCGACCGGGGCAGCAAAGACGGCTTCGGTCTTCGTGCCTGTCTCATTTCCCTTCTCCGGCAGTTTTATTTAAGTAGGGCACAGTGGGTTTGAGCGTGAGACACCACACTACCGCCCTGTGTGTCACAGCGCCTCCCCGTCGGCCCACAGGGACCTAGGTTATATTGTGAATTACGCGGGGCCTGTTACTCTTGGACCGCGGAGTTTTGAGAGCGGGGAGGCCCCTCGGCAGCATTTTAGTGGGGAGGTAACTAGTATCCGGCCGTCTGTCAGGCCGCCCCTTAGGTCCGGGACACCGGGCGCGGCCTTTGGGCACGGCGGAGGCGGAGCTGCGCGGCGCCCCCCGCCCCGTGTTGCCGGAATCGGGCCGAGTCGTGCGCCCAGACGCGCGCGGCTCCGCCCCCCCGCCCCGCGAGATGGGGAACAACGGGGCCCGGCCCGAGAGCCCGGCCGGCCGGCTCTGGAGGGAGAGGGGCGGAGTCTCCGGTTGGCGTCCCCGCGCAGCGGGTCGGACTAGGTGGGTCCCCCGCGGGGGCCAGAGCCGGGGTCCTGGGCCTAAGCGGAGGCGGGACGCCGCCTGCGCACGCAGCCGCGGCCACTGCGCCTGCCCGTGCGGCTCTGCCGGCCGGCGGGCGGGCGGGCAGGGGCGGCGGGGCGGGGGCCCCTCGTGCCGCGGGCGGGGCGGAGGCCTGGGCGGTTGGGGCGCGGGGGCACAGGGGGATGGGGCACCCGGGGCGTTAGCCGGCCGCCGGGCTTGGGCGTGCAGCGGACGTTTCTCGGCGCGGCCCGTGGGATGGTGCCGGGAGGAAGGAAACGCCGCCACAGCGCCTGGGTCGGAGCCTGGGTTCCGGGGGTGACGAGGCCCCGCAGCAGCGGGTCTGGCGCGCTGGCCGCCGGCCGGGCGAGCGGTCACAATAGGAGGCGGCGGCCGGGCGAGGAGCCGCGGGAGCAGCCCCCGCAGGGCGGAGCCTCCGTTCGCAGGTACCGGCCGTTGGTTCTCGCGCGAGGGCGGGACGGTCCCGGCGCCGCGGGGCACCTACGCGGGGAGCCTGCGGGGGCGGCGCCCGGCGGGTTCGGGGCGGAGGCGTGGCGGCCGCGGGTTTCGGGGGGCGCGGTCCCGGCGGGCCCGGGCGCTCTTTGTTCGCGGGGCGGCCGCGAGGCGGTGCGGGGCGCCGCGGGCGGAGAGCGGCCCCGCGCCCGCCCCCTCTTCCGCGGCGCGGGCCAAGTGATGTCACCCCGGAGAACGCGGAACCCGGGGGGACGGGGCCCCCTCGAGCCCTTGTGCCGCCGCGGGTTTCCGGACACGCTGCGTCTAGTTGTCGGCGAATGGAAGTCGTTGTTCTCCGGGCCGGAGGATGAGAGAGAGGTCGGTCGGGGAGCGGGGCGCCGCCGGAGCCCAAGTTCCCGTCTCCGCGCCGCGGGGGCGCCGGGGTCAGCAACGCGGGCTCTCGGCCCCTCCTCGCCCCGTCCCGGCGGCTCCCGCAGGCGCCGTGTATTTCGGAGGCGTATTTTATAGAGCGTCGCGACCCCGCGGCTCGGATCCTACTTGGCGGGACGCGCGGGGACCGGCCACCGCGGCAGCCAGGAGGGGACTGATGAGGCCCGGCCCGGCCCGCATCTGCAGGGCTCACGCCCGTTGCCCATTTCTTCCCCTGCGAGAGGGCTGTTCTGAGCCCCTCTCGCAGCTTTCCTCCGTGGCTTGAGTGGGAAATGGGGCGCCAGGTATTTCTGGTGAAAGTGTGAGGTCTGTGCAGAGTCGGGCAGGACCCTGTATTTCGCCGGCTTGCTGCGCCCTGGGTCCCGGCGCCCCCCGGCCCCTCCGGAGAGGCGGTTCCTGGCCGGTCCCCGGGACCGTTGAGCCGGTGCCTGGGTCCGCTCGCTCGTTTCCCACTTGCCTGCGCGCTGCCGGCTCCGACAGCTGCTTTCACTCGGGTTTGACTCTGCGTTCCTTAACCCACCGCTGTTTTCCCCCTGGAGAGCGTGGACACATTGTATACGTTCTTGACCCTGTAGTTCTCGTTAAATCGGCAAATGTTAAAATTCTTAATTAATATGACCCGGTCTGTCTGGAGGATAATAAACAAATGCTTGAACTTTTCTCTAGCAAATTAATGAGCAAGAAATTCAAGCACATATAAAGAGGCCGTGCACAGCATCACTTCCTCTCGACCCCTTCAGTTTATAAGGACCCGAACACTGCTTCACCGGCCTAGGGTACAGGGCACTGCTGACCCCAGAGTTCCTGGGGGCATTGCCCACCACTCGCCTGGACCTCTGAGGGCATGTGGTAGATGTGCAGTAAGTACTTGAATTGTCACATTTAGTAAAAATCCTAAACTTAGACACTTCAGAATCCGTATCTAAGTGGAGCATTCAGAACAGACTGTTAAAAGGTTCCTATCAGCCAGGGTAAAACAGTCATAGATGTCCGTGGAGTCCTGCTTTCGTAGACAAATCTGGGTTACGGAAGGGGAATGACTAAACTTTAACCGTTATGACCTCCTTAATATATACCCTCGCCCCTTTAGTTTACAGTATTGTTGGGTTGGGGGTAAGATGGACCCTTGACGATTTTTTACCAACCCTGGTTCTTCTCTGCACTCAAGAAGACAGGCGGATTCAGTTGCTTATCCTTACTTTGATTCAAGACTGGGAATAGATGTAGTATAATACTACGGTGTTGTGATACAGTGCGACGTCTCAGTGCTAGGTAGTAATGTTCTCTTACACACACTACAGTTCTTGAATGGCTTAAGGGCGGCATGGTCATTCTCTTCTCCAAACTTTTTGGGGCCACATCCAGTAGTTCTCAGCCTTTCTGATGCAGATTGGAGAACCACACCAGGTGCTAGTGATCAAACCCAGGTCAGCTGTGTGCATGGCAAGTTCCCTGCCCACGGTACTATGGCTTCGCCCCTCTTTATTTACTTACCAAATATTGCTAAACATTTTTCAGTGCTTCCAAAAGTTTGCTATTATTACTATGATGAACACAGTTGTGCGTTTTTTTTTTTCCCCATTCGGGAGCATAACCTGAGAATTTATCACATGAAAGAATGTTCAAACTGTTCTAAATTAATGGTCTTCCTAAGTACTGCTAAATTGTTTAAATTGAGTACTTCTGACTCAATGCTCAGGGACAGTGTGGGACCATTTGGTGCCAGGGATGGACCTCCCTACATGTGCTCCAACCCCGCCGTGTCTCCTTCTCCCTCTTAGCTGATTCTTTCCGAGATAATTAACATTTGCCACCATAGTGGGAATATTTAGATAATGAGATTAAATGGTTTTTCAGCTGCCGGTTCATTGATCATTGTTGGTCCTCTCTGAAATTTCATTTCCTTAACATGAAATATGCCTGGATCATTTAGCAGTACTAATATAAATTTGATATATGAAAAATTTGCTTCATTTCTCCCTTAGTTGTCCTCAAAATAGTCTCCTATTTTCTGGACCGTTTTTAAGTAGCTAGGATTGGACCTTACAGGAAGGAGGAACTCCTCAGCACTGAGCACCAACTTCTTTTGTTTTATTTTTTTCCCTTCTTTGAGGCTAAGACTTGAGTATTTTTTGACTAGTTGGCGTGCTGTGACAGTAAACACAGCCCCCTGCTTCCCCACCCCGCACCTGCATGGAGAATAGTACAGTCATTTTGAAGCAATATAGCATGTTGTTTAATACTGGCCTTAAGGTCATAACACTTGTACATCCTCCACCTTGATGAGAGAAATGTAAATGAATAAAGAACACTGCCATCAGAAGTAATTTGGGAGCAAGTAATTAAAGACAGTATCTGGACCTAATCAGATATTTTTAACAGGATTATTGCTGTACTCCCCAAGACAAAGGTTAGATTAGTGGTTATTATGGCTGGTGGGTGCCAAGACAAAAGCAAAAGGCCATGCTTAATAAAAATATGTCCTATGGGGCCGAGCGATAGCCCAGCGGGTAGGGCGTTTGCCTTGCCGCGCGGCCGGCCTGTGCGGCCAGGGTTCGATCCCCGGCATCCCATATGGTCCCCGAGCACTGCCAGGAGTGATTCCTGAGTGCGGAGCCAGGAGTAACCCCTGAGCATTGCCAGGTGTGACCCAAAAAAGCAAAAAAAAAATAAATAAATAAATAAAAAATATGTCCTAATATAATATAGCTTTGTGCTTTAAATGGTGCTTGTGAAATGGTGCTTTTCCCAGGTATGTGTGGTGGATTAGTCATACATAAATAAACATTAAGAATCAGAAGTGTGGATTATTGCAGGTTTAATCCTATAGAAGGAATTTTTGGGGGGCAGGACTTCTTAAATGTAAGATGCATCCTGAGGGAAGGCTTTAGTTCTTCTACATTTCAGTAGTTGCCAGCTTTGAGAAAAATAGAATTTTATCAGATTTTGAGATGTTAATACAATCTCAGTAAAATAAACTGAGAAGAGGGAAATGGTGAGTTGTGTCAAAAACAATTTACAAGGAAATACTTAAAATAGCTTAACCTAAACCTTGTGGAATAGTTGCCGGTGACCAATTCAATAAATTATAATATAAAAAAGGATGTCACTTTTGAGATTCTTAAGAAAAATGTGGTTCAGGGTTGAGCTGTAAGCTGTAGAGCCAGTCAGGCTTGACTTCAGATTATGACTGTTACTTGATATGTGTGACTTTACAAGTCTTTCAACTCTGACTTGCATACAAAAGATTGAGTGCCCAGTTTTATTCCTGGCATGGAATTTTCAGAATTAAATTTTAAAAACTGCTATGCTGCTTACATAAAAAGTCTTAATTTACTCAATATAGCAAAAACTCTGAAGAAAAAACTTTCCAGGAGAGAGTAGTAGTGTGGAGGGGAGCGGGGAGAGGGCACACCCATCTGTGCTCAGGGCTGACTTTGTGGTCTGGGATCACTCCTGGAGTGTGGAATTACCCTTTGTCACAGCCTTCTGTCTTCTGCTTGCCAGCCCTGGGTTTTGTATTGTAAATGAAAGGTGGTTTTTCTCTTTCCTGTATGCCCTTTACATATTCTTGTGCTAGAGCAAAGGCCTTTCCTATAGACACAGAAGACAGTTAAGTATTCATTTGTGATATAGGAGTTAATTGACTCTGAAATAGTTACTCCTGGGCATCCATCATATTTCCTAACTTAAAATCAGATGCCCTTAAAGTGATTCTAGTTTCTATACCCCAAAAGGAGGGTCCTTGCAGGACTGGATCGACTCAGGGCAAGCTGTGAATAAGCTACCCTGTCCTCGACGTGGGGCAAATTTAGTGTCCTGAGCAATATAATAAGCCAAGAGTACGGTCGTGGAACAAGCTGTCCTGACCCAAAGACAAGCAACTGATTAAGGACCCTGTTGGGGTTAGGGGAAAAACCAACTTGGCTACAGGACTGTAGTCCGAGTATATAGAGATGTCCCCAAGAATACTATCCCGGTGCAGATAAATGTCTCTGACTGTGTTTATACAAAATGTCTAGAAATGTTATGGTGATTGTTTACCAGCATAGGAAAGGGGAAAACAACCCGATCCGCCTTTGCCCCTGGGCAAGCTATAGCCCAGGACAGGACCAGCTCTGGGAGAAGCCCCTGGTAGTTTGCTCTGGGAAGGAGGAGCCTTGTTACACCTGATTGTCAGAATTAAAGTCCCTTTCACCTCTTGCACCCCCCCTTCCCCAATCTTTTTTTTTTTTTTTTTTTTTGCCTTTTTGGGTCACACCCGGCAATGCTCAGGGGCTACTCCTGGCTCTGCACTCAGGAATCACTCCTGGCGGTGCTCGGGGACCATATGGGATGCCGGGATTGAACCCAGGCCGGCAGAGGCCGGCCGCATGCAAGGCAAACGCCCTACCCGCTGGGCTATCCCTCCCGCCCCCCATCTTTCTTAGAGTGTAAAAACTAGCAGACTTGAGATGCCTGGAGGAGTGAGGTGAGATGAAGGGAGAGAGCTTCAGACTTTCAAGAGCCTGTGGTCTTGTTCCTCTGTCCATTGGTCATGGGGAACAGCCCCCAACACAGCCGGGACCCCGCCGAGCCCCAACACTGGAGGGCTTTTGGGGACCATATGGGATGCCAAGGATGGAACCCATGTTGGCCATGTGCAAGGCAAAAGTCCTACCTGCTGTACTGTCACTTCAGTCCAAGAGCTTTTTTTTTTTTTTTAATAAACATTACACTGGTTTTCTATTAAGTATAAAATAACAAATTTGGTAACTAATAAAGGCCTAGGAGGTTGGGGTAACAACAGGCTAGAGAACATACTTTACATGTTAGAAGCCCTGGTACAGTCTAGTTCCGCCGTCTTCCAGCCTAGCTGGAAGTGACCCCGAGCAATCTGCAGAGTGTAGTCACTGAGCACCACTAAACTGGCCTCAAAACAAGGACAGTGACAGCAAAAGAAACCCCCACAAGTCTTTTCACAGCTTCCACAGATCTGGTTGAGGCTATTAGGTTCTTTGTTTAGGACCTTAACTTGCTGAAGCTGTGATTTCATCCAAAACTTGATCATCATTTTTCCAGGTCCTCTGGTTGTTGATAGAAAATGGTTCTTGTGATTGTAAGAGCAGAGGTTTCTCGTTTTATTGCTGTTAGCTGGTGACCACCCTCAGTTCTTCGTCCGCCCAGTAACACTCTGCCTCACGGCCCCCTTTCTGTGCCTTCTCACAACAGTGAAAGTAACCTGGCTTACAGGAAGGGCTCAGTTCCCTTTACAGAGCTCTCAGAATAAACTGATGTGACCATTGTGGAGGGGAGGCCCTGTAATTCAGGGCTTAAGTATGGAATGAAATCCACCATCCTTTCCCATACACCGGAAGTTAAGGTGAGACTGGAGTTGTACACCAGACCTGGAAATCTTGGAGACCAGCTTCAAATTCTGCTCCATAGGCCTCTTCCGCTAGCGGCCGCGCAGTTCATCAATAAATGCTTTATTTAGCGGTGACTACAAGAGTATGCCACCTGCATGGCAAGCCTGGCAAGCTGCTCGTGTTGTGTTTGATATGCCAAATAACAGTAACATTTATATTAGGTCATTCCCATGACCTAATATATAATATAATGGTTTGAGGCTCTTTATTTTCCTGGAGCAAGCAGATGCCTTTGGGTTCTACTAGCATGAGACAGGACATATGGAGATATTACTGGTGCCCGCTCGAGCAAATAGATGATGAACGGGAAGATAGTGATAGTGAAAGGCCTCTCCCCCCCCCACCCCCCGCCCCAGCATCCCAAATCCTGGTGGTGATTTTATCTTTGGGGGGGGCATGGGGGGGTCAACACACCTAATTTCAAAGGCATGTGATTTTGTCCCAGATGTGTATTAGTGGGATTTGGTGTTGTGTGTAAATTTTTTTTTGTTATTTAGTATTATCAAACCACAAGTCTGACTGTTTTTTTCCCCATGTGACAGGATTATAATAAGGCTTTTCTCCCTTGTGTTGTCCCATCCTCTACTTTGGTATTTTATTGTGGGGATGGGGCGGCTTTTGAACCATACCCTGTGGTGCTCAGGGTACCAGGAGCCAAACCCAGGTCAGTCTTGTGTAAGGCACACATCGTGTGCAGTCCTACCTAGTGCTGTATAGCTCCAGCCCTGTCCTCCCTCCCTTTATGTATGGAGCTTCTGATAAAGGTAACTGTGGATAGGAGAGTAATCTGCTTGGAAAGTTTTGCCTGAGACCGGGCACTGGTTTGCTTTTTTTCCCCTTATTCAGGACAGAAATTTTAGATTTCCTTAAACCCCCACCCCAGCTCCTTTGTTTTCTTAGCTACCAGTACTAGCCTTTAGTCAGAGTGCTGTTCTCTTACTGTGACAGACTGTGAGGGATGAAGCAGATGGCCTCTGAGCTGCAAGTATCTGTTGTACAAATTGTTAGCTTAAGGAGACTGCAGAAATAGTATGAAATCTACATAGAGGAACCAACTGTTTTGAGAGGAGAAAATGTTAGTTAATTATTTGTTTATTGTTTGCTTTTTGGGTCATACCCAGCAATGCTCAGGGGTTAACTCCTGCCTCTGCACTCCTAATTTTTCTAATTAGGAAATTAGAAATTTCCTAATTTCTTGAGAAATTAGGAAAATAAATACACTTCTGTGTGAAATCTTGGTCTTTTGGGGGCTGGTGGGGTGTTGGTTAGGCTCACCCCCGTGCTCAGGAATCACTCCTGGTGATGTTCAGGGACCAAAACTGGGATACCCGGGATCAAACCAGGTAGGCCGCATGTGAGGTCTGGCCGCTAGCGGAAGAGGCCTATGGAGCAGAATTTGAAGCTGGTCTCCAAGATTCCCAGGTCTGGTGTACAACTCCAGTCTCACCTTAACTTCCGTGTATGGGAAGGGATGGTGAATTTCATTCCATACTGAAGAGTTACTCTTGGAGTTACTCTTGGCTGTGCTTGGAGGACCAGGGATCAAACCCAGGTCTGCCGCATGCAAGGTAAATGTCCTACCCACTGTACTATCGCTCCGGCCTCTGAAAATTTCTTAAAGGGCTGAGACTATTCTTTAGATTGAGAAATTAGGAAAGTAAATACACTTCTGTGTGAAATCTTGGTTTTTTGGGGGCTGGTGGAGTGTTGGTTAGGCTCACCCCCCGTGCTCAGGAATCACTCCTGGTGATGTTCAGGGGACCAAAACTGGGATACCCGGGATCAAACCAGGTAGGCCGCATGTGAGGAAAAATACCTTAGCCCTTGTTTTATCTCTGCAGTCTCTATTCTAATTTTTGCTTGTATTTGCTTTTTTTCCCCCTCTAAGCAATCCAAAAATTTTTTGTGTTAGGCAACACCTGGCAATGTCAGATTTTTTTTTGGGGGTCACACCCAGCAATGCTCAGGAGTTACTCCTGGCTCTGCACTCAGGAATTACACCTGGCAGTGCTCAGGGGACCATATGGGATGCCAGTTATCGCTGCGGCCCCAATGTCAGAGATTTAATGTCAGAGATTCAGCCATGCCTTCTGCATCTAAAGCATGTGCTCAGCCCTAGGTGCCATCTCCAGCCTTACCCACGTTGACATCCAAAACAGCCTGGAGTTGGTTGTACCTGTGCAATTCTTTTGTGTTTTACTGAGCTAAGCCTTTGAGGGCAGGCTCCATTTTCTCTCCTTTTAAGCTGACATAACTTTGCTTGTAAAAGGCAGTCAGTAAATCGAGTCAGCAGTTCATATACTTCAGTGGTGCAGAATAGTAGTAGCACTAATGTTTTTGTTTGTTTGGCTTTTTGGGATCATACCTGGCGATGCTCAGGGGTTACTCCTGGCTCTGCACTCAGGAATTATTCCTGGATGTGCTGGGGGACCATATGGGATGCTGAGCATCAAACTTGGGTCAGCCACATGCCAGGCAAATGCCCTACCAACCGTACTTTCTCTCTAGCCCGTTTTTTGCTTTTTTTTTTTTTTGGGGGTCACACCGAGCATTGCTCAGGGGTTTCTCCTGGCTCTGCACTCAGGAATTACTCCTGGCGGTGTTCGGGGACCATATGGGATGCTGGGGATCGAACCCGACCGGCACAGACTGGCCGCGCAAGGCAAACGCCCTACCCGCTGGACTATCGCCTCCGACCCCTCCAACCCATTTTTTAATACAGAGGTTAACTCCAGCTGTTCTCTGAAATATTTTTTTGTTATACTAATTAATTAGGAAGTTCTTCCCTCAGATGGTTTGCCTTTTTGCCTTTACTCACAAGGGTTATCTTTAGAAAGAAATAATTTAGGGCCAAAGCGATAGCACAGCGAGTAGGGCATTGCCTTGCATGCGGCCGACCCAGGTTTGATCCCCGACATCCCACATGGTCCCCCGAGTGTCCGCAGGAGTGATTCCTGAGTGCAGAGCCAGGAGTAACCCCGAGTGTCGCCCGGATATGACCCAAAAAAGAAAGGGATAAGAAAAGAAATAATTTACACTTAACCACAGCCATACTTGACTTGTTTACCAGGTTTATCGCAAAATTGAAACCAGAATTTACAAAGGAGCTAAGAGTTTTGTATAGCGAGGTTGTTAATGTAAATAGCATGCCTCTCTAGTCCACGATCTGTCCTGGCCTCGGACTGACTCCTTCCTCACTGACCAGCCAACCTGAACTATCTGTTTCTGACTAGAGTACTGTTTGTTGCCAGCGCCTGCTATTACCATGTGAAAACGACCATACCCTTTGTTGTTCTGCTTTTTTTTTTGGGGCTTTTTGGGTCATACCCAGCGATGCTCAATCAGGAACTGGCTGTGCTCAGGAATCCTGACACTGCATGGGGGACCCATGGGATGCCAGGAATCGAACCCGGATCGGTTGCATGCAAGGCAAACGCCCTACCCACTGGACTATCACTCCGGCCCCCTGTTTTTTTTTTTTTTTTTTTTTTTGCCTTTTTTGGGTCACACCCGCAATGCTCAGGGACTACTCCTGGCTCTGCACTCAGGGAACCACTCCTGGCGGTGCTCGGGGGACCATATGGGATGCCGGGGATCGAACCCAGGCGGCAGAGGCAGGCCGCGCAAGACAAACGCCCTACTCGCTGGGCTATCGCTCCAGCCGTTTTTTTTTTTTTAAACAGCATAAATCTCTTAAACTTAGGAAACTATGGCTTATGCAGCTGAATGAATGGGCGATAGACAGGAACAAGGAGGCTTGGCAGGTTCACCCCCAAAAACGCGGAACCTGTTAGTGCTTATGATGTCCATGATAAAAATGCTGCTGCAGATTCCGTTTATTTACACAAGAGATGAAGGAAGTAAGCCACAATCATGCTTTTAAAATTCTTTCACTTTAGGGCTTATATTATCTTGTTCCTTTATTCCTTAGGAAGTGTACTAGTAGATCTAGTGAGATCTCCACAGTCAATTTTTTTTTGTGTTAAGTAGATCTAGTGAGATCTCCACAGTCAATTTTTTTTTTTTTTTTTTTGGCTTTTTGGGTCATACCGCGGCACTCAGGGGTTACTCCTGGCTCCACAATCAGGAACTGGTGGTGCTTGAGGGACCATCTGGGATGCCAGGGATCTAACCGGGTTGGCCACGTGCAAGGCGAATGCCCTACCTGCTGTGCTGTCGCTCCGGCCCCCAAATGTTTTTTTTTTTTTTTTTTCTCTCTAATCACTATAGTTATGATACAAACATTCAAAAAACTCATCTTTCTTTGCCTTATTCATTTTGAGGTTCTTTTTAAGAAACGGTGCAGAAAATATTAATTTAGCCTAATAGACAGTCTTTCTGTACTTTATTTTAACTAATTTTCTTAGTCTGAAGTCAGTATGAAGTTTCATACCAGCAAGAGATATTAGAATGCTATGTGGGAAATTGAAAAGGACTTTGCATTCTTAAGCAGTGTCTTAAAACAAGTTTCTAAAAAGCACTCCATTGCCAGAGACAATTTTGCTTTTCCATCCTTTTTATTTGTTATAATGTTTAAGATGAATATTTTTATTTCTTTTCAATCTCTGCTAAAAAGTTCATCAAATACCTGGAAAATTCAAACTGTCTTGCAGAGGCATGATTCTTTCCACATTGGTGCGTTAGCCATGAACTATCCTTTTCTTCTCCCTCTTTTTCCCAGATATCTCCCGGGCCAATTCAGCACCTCTACCTGGCCATCCTAACAAGGTGATTTGTGAAAGGGTGAGACTTCAGAGCCTGTTCCCTCTTCTCCCAAGTGATCAGAACACTACCGTTCAAGAGGATGCCCACTTCAAAGCTTTCTTCCAGGTTCTTATATATTTACCCTTTCCCTACTGAGGACTGAAAAAAGCAGATACCACTCTAGGTTGTTTCTAGGAAGGCTTAAAACAGAATTCTTAGTATCTCCGTAATTATTTCTGTTGTATGTGGGAATAAGTATTCTTCTTAGGGGACTTCTTTAATACTTTTCTGAATAATGTTTGTCTTCCTGCTTTGGTCTTAATCATTTCTCCTAATGGCCAAGGTCTGCAGGAAAGTAGAAGATATTGCAGAATATGTGAAATAGTGTAAGGAAGAAAATAGGGAAACAAGTAGGAGGGTATTTGGTTTTGTGGTTTTAAAGCCACTTGTTCAGTTTTGATACTCTGCAGAATGTGATATAATTTTTGTTGCTGTAAAATGAAAACAAGATGATATGAATTGAAAGAAGCATTAAGGTGACTGACTAGATCGCTAGAGTGTGCCCTGAAAGAGACCTGACATCCTTAAGCGGGGAGATGTGGAATTTGTGAGGATAGATGATCTTCAGCCTGGTACTTTCTCTTAGGAATCTGCTAGAATCTCTGTATGTATTTTCTCTTGTTTTTAAACCTCATTTAAACTAGTCTCATCGATGGTTTACTTGCTATGAAAATAGTTTAAAAATAGCTCAGGCACACCCATTATCATAGCAAGCAGTAAAGTCAGTGTTTCCTGTCTCTTGTCTGCTATGTCATGCAACCTTTATTTCCTCCTTTTCCGTGTTTCTTCCCCTTTGTTGTTATTGCTCGTTCGTGCCTAACTTTGGTGGTTGCACAGTTTGGTTGTGCTTCCGAGGATCGCCTCGGGTCCAGGCTCTCACGCCCTTGGCCTTGGTACTTGTTCATGCACTTGCTTGGTGCTGTGTTCCTGTACTGCACTTGGGAGGATTGAGCACTTAGGTTGCGCTTGCACACACGATTGCCAGCGGCCATGCCTCTGCACTTGTGCTCACACAGTTACCTGTGGAATGACCAAAAATGTTTGTCACTCAAGCATTTTGATCAAGACAAGGATCGCCTTGGTGCATGCAGCAGTGCGGAGACCAGGCCTCTTGGCCCTGTGCTTGCACCACAAACGCTGGGTCATATCACCCCTGTGAAGTTCTGAAACACTGGGGGTTCTAGTCACTGCATTGAATGGAATAACATACTTAGCCCATTTATGATATCAGTAAGCCTGTACCAACTTGATACTTAGTATTGGACTAATATTAGAAAGAAATTGACTTAATGTCTTTACTGCTGCCACAAGTATTACTTGGCACTGTCTCTGTACTTAACTTTGAGTGTTCAAAAATAAATTTTAAATTCAGAGATCTAGCTAGCTGTCAAATGCATTTGATTTTTGTAACAACATGGCGTTGCTCAGGGGACTCCCAGCAGTGCTCAGGTACCGGGATGAACCTGACCGCCAGAACCCAAAGCTTGTGCTTGGCCTGTTACCTTTCTGTACAGCCCTTCCAGCACAGTAAATTTAAACATGTTTTGAAAATGGAAATGATTGGAGTTGCTTTAATTTTAGTATTGCAGAAAGGCTTGAGGTATTGTTAAATTTATTTATAGTTATTACTTAATGCTGTCTGTACTTTGTCCTGAAGGGAGTTTTTTTTTTTTTTTTTTATAAACGCACTTAGTACTGCCCACCATTTTTTTGTTAAGTAAATCCCTGTATCCGCTCTGGGTTGTTTTTTGTTTTTGAGAGTCTGTTGCTTTCTATTTTTTAATTAGGTGGCCTTTTATTTAAATAGTACCATGTTTATGGTTATAAAACACTATACCGAGCTATTTTGATATTTCATGTCTTCACTCTTTATCAAGATAATTATGTGCACTTCACAGTGGTAGTTATTGTCTCTATAAGACTTGATGACTATCTTTTATTCACTTTTTAGAGTCACGGTGAGATTCATGGTTACAGAACTGTTCATGGTCGGTTTCAGCAGACATAACAATGTTCCAACACCCATACCCTCTGTTCTGTCAGATCACTATCACTATCCTCCCGTTGATCATCTATTTGCTAGAGCGGGCCCCAGTAACATCTCCATATGTCCTGTCTCATGCTAGTAGAACCCAAGGACATCTGCTTGCTCCAGGAACATAAAGAGCCTCAAACCATTATATTAGGTCATGGGAATGAACTAATAGAATTGTTACTGTTATTTGGCATATCAAATACAACACAAGCAGCTTGCCAGGCTTGCCGTGCAGGTGGCATACCCTTGGAGTCACCTCTAAATATAGCATTTATAGATGAACTGTGCGACTGCAAGCGGCGCCGCGTGAGATGGGCTGTGATAGGCTGTCGCTGGACGGAGTTGTGAGGAGAGGGAAGACCGGATTTGGAAAATGGTGGCCCGATGGAGTGTGGGGGGGGGATCATCTGGCTTGTTGTGCGGCTCTGCTGGGGGTGGCGGGCCAGGGCTAGAACCTGCCATCCCTCCCAGGCGCCTTGTGAGCTGCTGGGCACAGGGAGAGCAAGTAGCAGTTCTGCCCTATGTCTGTACGCTTCTGGATCAGCATACCGGTACCCAACAGAAGTCGCTTCTGGGATTCCAGCCACCCAGCGCTGCTGGTTATTCTGTCAGATAACTTCCACTAATTCTGATATGAAAGCTAGATGTGATTTCTTAATTCCTTTTATGCTTCTTCTCAAAGGAGAACCTACCCATTCATCTCATTAAATTAATCGTTAGTATATGAGTGTGTGTGTGCATGCGTGTGCAGCGTTTGTGCGTGTGTATGCGCACGCAGGCTTGTGGGAGCAGGGAAGAGACGTGGAGAGAGAGGAGACTGTCCTTCAGGTTCTTTACCTTTCAACTCTCTTCCTTTGGAATATTTCATTTTAAATGCTCTGAAACTCTGAGAGTTTCTTCCTCTCCCTCCCCCCTCTCCCTTTAAGATACTCTTGTACTTTCTCATATGACCTGAAACTTGTGTCTCTTATGAGGATATACTTTTCCCGCAGACATACTTTTTGTTTGTTTTTATTTTGGGCCACACTCAGCAGTGCTCACAGTTTACTTCTGGCTTGGGACTCAGGATTTACTCCTGGTGGTGTGCTTGGGAGACCATATGGGATGCCCAGGATGCACATGGGTCAGCCATGTGCAAGGCAGACATCCTACCCTCTGTACTCACTCCAGCCCGGATAGATGTTAGGTAGATAAATGATTGATGCTCCATCCCAAGCATGGTGTAGGGTGTGCAACCAGCAGGCGGAGGTCAGAGAGAAGACGGGGTTGGTGTTCTCTTATGTCCTTAAATGAAGGGAAAAAGGAAATTGCATCCTGGTTTTTTACCTCTCATCTTCAAAATTTATAAATCCTTTACACCTTTTTAATTTGTTTTGTATTTGATACTCCTAGTCAAAATCTTATTTTGCATGTATTTTTTTAATGTTTCAAAGTTTATGGCACAGGCCAGGGCAGTGACTCAAGGTTTCACGTACAGGATCCCCAGGGTTGTGCTTGGCGCTCATGGTCTCTCCGGCTCAGTTAAAGGTAGGAGCCTAAGGACTGCCGGGTGTGGCTCAAAAGCAAAACAGAATTTGAAATGTAAAAACATCCAGTGAATTGTACACAACAGTCGCATTCAAAATAGCAGAATTGTTTAATTTAAAATTTTTTTGTTGTAGGGGCTGGAGCGATAGCCCAGCGGGTAGGGCGTTTGCCTTGCAGCGGCTGGCCTGTGCCGCCTGGGTTCGATCCCCGGCATCCCATATGGTCCCCCGAGCACCGCCAGGAGTAATTCCTGAGTGCATAGCCAGGAGTAACCCCTGAGCATTGCCGGGTGTGACCCAAAAAGCAAAAAAAAAAAAAAATAAAAATAAAATAAAATTTTTTTGTTGTAGTGTCACACCGGTAGTGCTTGGTGGAGTCGCGCCTCATGGTGTGGTGCTTTGAAAACCATGTACTGCTAGGGATCAAACCTAGGCCTTCTTGCATATTACTGTAGTGTGCTTTTTGCGTGTACTTTCACTCACGCTTTCTCCTGCCTCACTCTCTTCCTTTCTCCCTTTATTAGTTTTGGGGACACACTTGGCGATGCTCAGGGTTACTTCTGGTTCTGCACTAAGGAATTACTCCTGGCAGTGCTTGGGGACAATATGGAATGCTTGTGATTGAACCTGCGTCTGCCACATGCAAGGCAAGCACCCTATACACTGTACTGTCACTCTGGCCCTATTTTAGAACTTAAAAATTTTAGAGTTTTCAGAGTGGAGTTTTGGGCCCTGTCCTTTCCTCCGCCTCCATGCCAGTTGCCCTGGAAGAGAGAGACCCACCCATGCCAGACCCACGTGTCCCTGGACGTGCGGCCGCAAAGCGGCGGCATGATATTTTATAGGATACTGAATTTTGCATAAGGTTCTTCCCAATTTCTTTCACATTTATACATAGTAAACAGTTATAGACATGTTTTAACTGATACCAGTAAGCCTGGCAAGAAGCCAGAGCAAATCACACATCATGCAATTAGTCATTCTCAACATCCAGACTCCATAGTTCCTCAGAGCTCCATCCAAGAGAAAACCTGATCTTCCCCCCTTTAAGTTTCATCAGTAAATGCTCAGGTTGAGAGCCTTCTACTGAGAATATACCACCTACATGGTAAAGCCTGGCAAGCTACAGTTTTTTATTTACTTTTTATGCCAAAGACTAGTAACTATTATGGACCTCCGTTCCATAACCTGAAGAATGGTTTTGGGCTCCTCCTGTCCCTGTAGCAAGTAGATGCCCTTGGGTTGCACTTGCTTGTGACAGGACTAATGGAGATGTTACTAGTGCCCACTCGATGAACAATGGGAAGACAGTGATACAGTGAAGATTTGGGTATGCTAGGTGCCAAAGAACTAATTGAAAGGGCAGGATACCTGTTTTGCATGACAGACATGATTTGATTTATTGTATCTTTGGTATCATTGGATATAGAGCTTCTAGTAGTAGCCACTGAGCACCACTGCGTGGACCCAGGATAAGTATAGGGCATTTAGGTCTCTTAAACTTGGGAACCGACTTTTGGAATAGCAGTTTAGGCCATTTGTAAATTAATTTCTTTCTGAATGTGGAATAAGACTTTATGGAGCTTTAACATCCAGAGTTGAAATAATGTCCCTTGAAAACCAAAAGATAGTGATATATTTTCATAAAATAATCCTGTATATTTTGATTGAAATTGTCATGTTACACAGTAGCTTCCGTTTCCCAAATACTTCTCCGCACATAGAATTCTTTCCTTTGTATTTTCGTGGAAATTAAAAGGAAAAACAAACTTGGGTCATATTATAAAAGCCTAGTGCTGGGTTTTTGTTCTTGTTTTCCATTTGAGGTCCATGCCCCACAGTAATGGGAGGGTAGGATGAGGAACTGGGGTACCAGGAGTTGAACCAGAGCCCCTCCTGCATACAAAATAAAGCGTGCTAGCCCTGCGCCATCTCCCTGGCCCAGGTTCTGCTATTCGTGTGTGCGCGCTACCTGACAGTGCTCAGGGCTTATTCCTGGCTCTGCTTAAGAATCACTTCTGGAAGGGTGCAGGGGACCATGTCTTTGCTTTAGGTGAACCCAGATTGGCTGCATTGCAAAGGCAAGCGCCCTACCTATTGTACTATTTTTCTAGCCCCTCTTCATTTCCATGCTGTCAGGAAATGAATTCAGGACCTCATGTACCGCTGAGGCACATCCTAGTCCCTGATGGTTTCGATTGCAGACTTAATAGAATCCTATGCCTCCTTTATGATCCATTGCTATAAGTAAAATAATCTAGGAGGAGATTTCCTTAGTCTGATTATAAAGAGGGACTTTATTCTGAAGTTGAAAAATATTAGGGCTAGACGTTCAGCTGTGCTCAGGGCTTTCTCCTGGCTCTGCTCAGCGATCACATCTGGCAGGGATGTTTGTATACGGTGCCAGGGATCAAAATGGGTCCGCTATGTGCAAGGCAAGTGTCCTACCCACTATATTACTCTTGCCCCCTAGAAACACGTTCATATTTATTAAGTCTGAATGTTGCTTGAACACCAAATCTTACTTGCTTTTCAAGTCTGTGTTCTCCCTTTGAACACGTGCTTCTTTTCTTCTCTCATATCTAAGTAAACTATCTTGCTTCACCAAAATAATAATAATAATATAATAATAATAATAATAATAATAAAACCAAAGTTTGTGGACAGCTGAGTAAGATCTTAGAGAACCGTTGTATAATTCAAATACAAAGTTACTCATTTCCTGCTCTCCCGCATTTTTTGGATCACACCCAAGGTCTCAGGCCTGCTCCCAGCTTAGTGCTCTACCTCTGGAGCTATCTTTCAGCCCTTTCTCACTCTTTATCCTTATTTTGCAAAACAAAAAAATGGTCTATGTTAGTAGTTACTTTTACTGGCCAGTTGTTTCATGTAGTATGTTAGTTTTTATTTTTATTTTTTATTTATTTATTTTTGCTTTTTGGGTCACACCGCGACGCTCAGGGGGTTACTCCTGGCTCTGCACTCAGGAATTCCTCCTGGCGGTGCTCGGGGACCATATGGGATGCCAGGAATCGAGACCTGGGCCGGCAGGCCGGCTGTGTGCAAGGCAAACGCCCTACCCACTGGGCTATCGCTCCTGCCCCAGTATGTTAGGTTTTTTTTTTTTTTTTTTTGCTTTTTTGGGTCACACCCGGCGACGCTCAGGGGCTACTCCTGGCTCTGCACTCAGGAATTACTCCTGGCGGTGCTCAGGGGACCATATGGGATGCCGGGATCGAACCCTGGCTGGCATGAGCCAGCCGTGCAAGGCAAACGCCCTACCCGCTGGGCTATCGCTCTGGCGCGCAGTATGTTAGTTTTTTAAAAAGCACTTCCATACTGGTATTTAAAATGAATGGTATTTGTGTTTTTTTTTTTGTTTGTTTGTTTTGTTTTGTTTTGTTTTTGCTTTTTTTTTGGTCACACCCGGCAATGCTCAGGGGTTTCTCCTGGCTCTGCACTCAGGAATTACTCCTGGCGGTGCTTGGGGGACCATATGCCATGCTGGGATCGAACCCGGGCCAGCATGGGCCGGCGCGTGCAAGGCAACGCCCTACCCGCTGGACTATCGCTCTGGCCCCGTATTTGTTGTTGTTGTTGTTTTTTTTCTCCCTTGAACATTTAAACTTAACATTTAAAAAGTGTTTGAAATAGAACCTTTCAGTTTTGGCCAAGTGTAATTTTAAGGCATGTAGAATGAGTATAAAAGTAAAGTTGGGAACTTTGAAGTTCTGTTGTGCGTAATTGATTTCTAGGTTTCTGATGAAGGGTCGTCCTTCTGAATACTTGGAAGGAAGTTGGGTTATTAAGTGCCTGGATATTTTTCCCCCTTAATTTTTATTATACCACTGTGAGATATATAATTACAAGGATGTTCATAATTGGGTCTCTGTAATACAGTGTTCTAGCAGCCATCCCTCCACCAGTTTTCCATTCCCACCACCAATGTCCAAACACTCCCTCCCACCCAACACCCCAGCCTGCCCCTATAGCAGGCACCTTTTCTCTCTCTCTCTCTCTCTCTCTCTCTCTCTCTCTCTCTCTGTGTATTTCTCTCTCTCTCTTTTCTTATACTGTGTGGCTTGCCTTACAGATATTAACAGTTTATGATGTTTCTATGTGTATATTCAATAGTGAGTTCTAGTGTGACATTAATTATAATTCCCCATTCCCCATCAACCTACCCAGTTTGTTGCAACTAGAATGAACATTACAGCGTATAAATGTGAAAGATCCTGTGAAGGATCTGGTCCTAACTTCCATTACTGTCTAAGCCGGCACAGCTGTGGTCTGTGTGTCTCTAGTGACTGGATTTTTATGCCTCACCCTCGCCGCCTCTTGGTCATTGGTGCTCACTGTTGGTTGCTAAAATCCAAAACATATTTCAGTTCACTTTTTTTTCTACCCAGAACTTGGAAACTTGCACTGCTGTGGGAAAAGTTTAGCATAGCATCTCCCATTTTTATTTAAAATTTCATGATTGAGATAACTTTTTTAGCATGTATATACATGTATTTGCACATACATATGCAGGTCTTTGTTGTATTTCACATAGAACATGTTTTTTTTCCACTTATTTGTAATTTTGAAATAGTGGGATGTATTTTTAATGTCTTTAGGGTGTTTTTCCATCTCTAACAGTGATATTTGGGCTTCAAAGAAGATTGGTGTTGTAGAGGTATAATCCTGCACTCTTTCACTGATACTGAAAGTACTTTCTTAAGTTAGTCGAGGTGAAAATTCCATTAAGTCGCTGTTATATATACATTTATCCTTAGGGACTAAATAGTCTGTTAGTTCTTAATCTCTTAGTTCATTGATTAGCGGGAAGGTAAGAAGAAATAGGGTTAGGGAGATAGCTTAGGGGTCAGGACCACAACCGTGAATGTGCTGGGCCCCAAGTTGGATCCCCAGCATACACAGCAGGTATATTGTGGAGGCCCCTACCATTACTGAGCATGACCCTGTTGGCCCCGCACACTTATGGACCTGAAGCGCCATTGCAGTGCTCTATGCCTGCCAAACCCATTTTTTGTCTTCATTCATTCATTTATTTGTATTTATTTCTAAGCCTTAAAGGACATGTGTAAATTTAGATAATGTGAGTAGTAATAAATTGGAACTCCAAACTTGGTCAGGAATTAGCTGTCACTTGGGTTCCCAGGGAAGAAATTTCTGCTGTACACAGCCAGTGCTGGCACGAATGCAGCGAAAGGGACTCTCACCCATTGCTGATGGGAGTGCCGACTGGTCCAGCCCTTTTTGGAAAACAGTATGGACGTTCCTCCAAAATCTAGAAATTGAACTCCCATTTGACCCAGCAATAACATTCTTGGGAATATATCCTGGACCCAAAAGCACACAGCAGAAACACCATCTGCAGTTCTGTGTTCATTGCAGCACTGTTCACAATAGCCAGAATATGGAAACAACCAGAGTGCCCTAGAATAGATGGATAAAGAAACTGGTATATCTACACAGAGGAATACTATGCTGCTGTTAGGAAAAATGATGTCATGAAATTTGCAATAAATGGATGGACATGGAGAGTATCATGCTGAGAGAAATTAGTCAGAAGGAAAAGGACAGCTATAGAATGACTGCATTTATTTGTGGTATTAAAAAATGTCTGAGACTCTATTCAAGGCCAGGAAAAATGGAGCAGGAGGACTTGTCAAGGGTTGGAATCTACCCTGAATGTGTGGGGAGCGGAGGGTAGAGAAGGTAGAGAAGGGACCAGTTTGACAGTAATAGTTGGAAATGGTCATGCTGGACTAGAACTGGGTGTTGGAAAGTAGGTAGAGAAATATGCATGATAACCCTTCAATGTCTTGTGTGCAAAATGCAGTGCGCAAAAGGAGAAAATGAGAAAGAAAAGTGCCTGCATAGAGGCTGGTTGGGCGGTGGGGGAGGGCAAGGGAGCACAGTGGTGTTGGGAAATGTGCACTGGTGGAGGGAGGGTGCTGGAACACCGACTGAAACCTAACCAGAACAGCTTTGTAATGGCCTGTTGCATGGTGAGTCAATAAAAAAATAAATTGGGGGAAATCCCTACTCTAATTCCCATTGCATATTTGTCAGCCGTTTCCTTATTGACCATATGATAGTGGTCTTCTTCTGCTGAAAATGCAGTAACACTTGGGAAATGTTTGCTTTTGCGCTGGGGCTGCCCTGATGAGGTCTTGTCTCTTACACCCTGGAAGAGCATCGGTAAAACAACCTGGTTTGCACTTTTCCTGTTTTGTTTCTGGCAGAGTTGAATCCCCAGTCCTTTGTTTTTACATACAGTTTTGAATTTTTCAACTATTCACATGTACAATATGTATAAAACACTAATTCTACTGGATTATGTTAGCTCTCCTATATTTAGTCTGTAATTTGTTCCAAAGGCTTTTCCGTGCTTTGTCCTAGGTTGATTGTAATAATGGAAAACCAGCACACATTTTCACAGTGCCTGAACTCTAATTGCAGATCCAAATGGCATCTTGTCTCATGGAGATACAGTCTTGGATTACTTTTTTTTCCCACTCACAAGCATTAGGGGCGGAGCCATAGCACAGTGGGTAGGGCATTTGTCTTGCACGTGGCCGACCAGGGTTCAATCCTTGTCATCCCATATGGTCCTCCGAGCACTGCCAGGAGTAATTCCTGAGCAAAGAGCCAAGAATAACCCCTGAGCGTCGCCAGGAGTGACCCAAAAAAGAGAAAGAAAAAAGAAATCATTAGTTAGCAAAATGATTCAGATTTACTCTCATAATTTTTTCTAGGCTTCCTTTTTTATTTCCTACCCCAGAAAAGTCTTGTTCTTAAGTTTTATTGTAACTTCCCTTGTTCTCATACTGTTTTCATTCACATTGCTTAGGGCATTTTTCTGATGATCTGTTCTAATTTATTGGTTACTCTTCAGATCTCCTGTACTGCTGTCATCCTGGGGTTTCTTTCCATTACACTTCTGAGTTACTTGTACTTTTTTATTGTATCATCTATTGCTTTATGGTAAAATGAAAAATCTCATTAAGTATTAATAAATAGTATATATTCTCAAGAGAGATAGGATCACACATATAAAGTCAGTTAAGTAAAATTTCCCAAAAAGGGACCAAGTGATAGTAATGTGGGTAGTGAGTGCACTTGCCTTGTATGCAGCTGACCTGAATCTGATTCCTGGTATCCCATATCTTTCCCTGAGCCCCGCCAGGAGTGATCCCTGATTACTGGATATGGCCCCCAAACAAAAAAAAAATTGAAGTCTAAGAAGCAAATTTGAGAGGAGGGAGGGAGGGAGAATGAGAGACAGAGAAATCTTTTGCTTTCACCTTCACCCTTGTTCCTCAGAACACTTAGCATCTCTTGGTTTCTCTGGGAATTTTATAAAGTTCTTAATTTTTTGTTTTGTGGCCAGACCACTCTGTACTCAAGGCTTACTCCTGGCTCTGTGCTCAGGAGCTACTCCCAGCAGAGCTGGGCAGGATGTAGGGACTGGCATGTGGGTACCAGGGATTGAACCCAGATTGAACTTTGTATGCAAGGCAAGCACCTTGTTGTTGGTTTTATGTTTCCAGCCCCAATAATTATTACTTCTTTGTAAGTTACTAGTGCCTGGAATTTTTTTTTCCTGGAATCTTTTTAATTCCTTAAAAAACTAAAATTGATGAGGAGTTGGTGAAACCATTTTTACATTATAGTAAAGTAAGTTTATAAGATTTCTTTGTCTTTAAGCCATTGTGGTTTCCTGTTTTGAGTAAAAAGATAAGACATGACTTATTGCCTTAATGCACTGTTTGTACTCTGCTAATGTGATAGACAAATGCTAATGTGCCTCAGAGGCACGATGGGAACCTTTCATAGCCCCCCTTTCTTTACTTCTTTTAAGAGCAGCACATTTGTGGGGAGGCGGAGCGATAGTACAGTGGGGAGGGCATTTGCCTTGTACATGGCTGACCTGGGTTCGATCCCGACATCCCATATAGACCCCTGAGCACCACAGAAGTGATTCCTGAGTATAGTGCCAGGAGCAATCCCTGAGCATTGCCAGGTGTGACCCCCAAAAAAAAAAAGTTACACATTCGTTACCAAAATTTGTAAATCTGTAATTCCAATTGCTCTAGCAAATCGATGAATAATGGGATGTCAAGTGATTAAGTGATCAAGTAATTCCAACATCACTGAAAGTTTGATAGCATGTGGGTTTTTTTCCTTTTTTAAAAAATTTGTTTTTGTTATACCACTGTGCGATATACAGTTGAAAAGATGTTCATGATTGGTTTCAGTCATTTTTCCAGCACCTGTCCCTCCACCAGTGCCCTATTCCCACCACCAATGTCCCCAAATTCCCTCCCCCACTCCTCCAGCCTGCCTCTATAGCAGGCACTGTTCCTCTCTCTCTCTCCTCTCTCTCTCTCTCTCTCTCTCTCTCTCTCCACTCTCTTTTCTCTCTTTCCTCTCTTTGTCCCTCTCTCTCTCTCTCTCTCTCTCTCTCATCATTGTGGTTTGCCCTACAGACATTTAGGGATTATCATGTAAATCCCTTTGTGTACATCCAATGTTCAGTTCTAACATTTCCCACAATTAGTAGAGCACTAGTATGTATTTATATCCCACTGATGAATGCAGTCATTCTGTATCTGTCCTTTACCTTCTGACTGATTTCACTCAGCATGATAATCTCTATGTCCATCCATTTGCATGTAAATTTCGTGACTTCGCTTTTTTCTGGCAGCTGCATAGTATTCCGTTGTGTAGGTGTACCATAGAGTTTTGCTGAGACTCGGTAGGAAATTTAAGTACATGGCGAGTCTTGGAGTCATGTAATCCACACCCAATTTTTTAACCTAGTAAGCAAAGCTAAGACCCTTGAAACTGGCATTTTTTGGTGGGGAGGGAGGGGGAGTCATACCTGGTGATGCTTAGGGGTTAGTCGTGGCTCTTCACTCAGGAATTACTCTTGGCAGTGCTCAGGGGATCATGTGGGATGCCAGGGCTCGAATCTGGGTTTGCTGTGTGCAAGGAAAATGCCCTACCAGCTGTGCTGTTGCTCCGGCCCCGAAACCTTGTCTTTTATACATGTTTTATTATATATGTATATATACTGGCTTTGAGATATATACCTCACCCATAATCTACCTGAAATATTGTCTTTCCAGTGATGCTATAGAACTTAATTAAGAACTGATACTGTTTGGTATAATAAGGATTGGGGAAGATGAAGGAGAGACGGAGAGAGACAGAAAGGGAGCAAAGGAAGAAATGCCTGCTCTGGAGCTGGGAGAGGGAATGTGGGGACATTGGTGGTGGGAATGGGGGCACTGGTGAAGGGATGGGTGCTGGAACAACATATGACTGAGACCCAATTATGAACATCTTTGTAATGTTCTTTGTTCTTTGTTCTCATGGTGGTATAATAAAAAATAAAGAAAAAGAAAAAAAACTGATGTTGTAATTCACTTCACTCTATTTGTTTTCTCAAGATCATTTTTATCCACATGTGCTTAATTGATTTTGTGGTGCCAGAAATGGAACCCAGAGTCTTACATACAAGGTATTCACTGAGCTACATCTCTGGCCCAGTATAATTTTATTTGGAAAATAAGTGTAATGGCATTATACTACAGGAATAAATAGGAAGAATGTGATATAGAATCAAATCAAAGGCAAAGTTCAATTTCATCCCTTTTCTAAATTTACATCAGCTAAGAATGAATGCTTAAAAGACTGTTAATTTGTGTGTGAATATATTGAATTTCTCAGTTTGGAACTGTAAAGATGTAGTCAAGTATCATGAAATTTATTTTGATTATATATAAAATGTATATAATTTTTTAAAAGATGTGATTTGGGTTGAGTTTACTTTTGTCTCTTTAAACTGTATCATAAAGGTCGAAAAATTGTTAAAATTAATCTTGCTCAACTGATTTGGTTCTCCCACGCCCGGCAGAGTGAAGATAGTCCAAGTCCCAAGAGACAGCGCCTCTCTCATTCCGTCTTTGACTACACGGCAGCGTCGCCAGCTCCCTCCCCACCAATCGACCATGGGAGATGACGTCAAATAGGCAGCCCCCTTCAGTTCGACCAAACCCACATCACTTCTCAGGGAACGGTGCAACACACCTGCACGCAACAGAAGGAGGTCAGCTGATGAGAGATTTCTTGTTTTGCTTCCCTTAGTAGATATGACACTGTCTTTGCTTTTATAAGTTGTAACATGTACTCACATACAAAAAAAATAAAATTTCAGGCTCCCACACTAGATCATAAGAATTCATTAAGCTCATGACTAATAAGTTGAAAGAGGCTACAGTTTATTTCCCTAACCTCAGTCCCTGCCATTATATGTGAAATTAGCTTTCTTACAATTTAAGACAAATTGAACTGTGGGAAAATACATTTTATAGTTTACAACTCGGAGGAAATAGGAGGATACTAGAAATAAGCTACATGGTACCTGCTCCATATCTTGCGCTCTCTAAAGCTTCTAATAGAAGGTATGGAGACTTAGGAATAGAGAGAGTACAGTAGGGGTGGGCATTGCCTTGCACGTGGCCTGACCTGGTTCCAATCCCTGGCATCCCATATGTCACCCGAGCACTGCCAGGAGCTTTTCTGGAGTTCAGAGCCAGGAGTAATCCCTGAGCTTCACCCGGTGTGGCCCAAAACAAAATTAGAAAGTTACAGCGCCTGTGGAAAGAATGGCATCTTTGGGCCCTCTTTACCTTGAGACTTAGCCCCTGTCTTTGCTTCTCAGAAAAGGGCATTGCAACCTGAACTTCTTCCTTTTCACTTACTTTATGAGGTCATAATGTTTTTCTCTTCCGGGAAATAATGCATGCTTGTGATAAGACAACAGTTTGCATGTCTAAATGTTGATAAATCTAAAATATCAGTCAGCTCCTGATTGAGAATAGTATTGCAGGCTCTTTCCTTGTTTGTTAAAGTCCAAAATTTCGTTGTGTGACTGTATTTGAAAATGGATCCTCCTACATTCTGGTTAAGTCATAAGCATAGGGTCCTAATGCAATACTAAAATACAAAAAATATACAGAAATCCTTTGTACTAATGTAAGAATATGTAAAGGGCATCCTGGAGAGAAAGAACCTTTCATTTACAAAACCCAGGACGGCAATAGGAGACAGAGGGCTGTGAACAAAGGATAACCCATTGTCATCATCATCATCATCATCGCGTTGTGTTCCTCCCTCCCCCCCCCACCCCTGTTCTGTTTACAAAATACAGAAGTGTGAAGTAATATCTGTGGAGGGTGACATAGAAAGAGGAACTGTTCTAGTTACAAAACATTCTCATTTGTTCCTCCAAGATCCCAACTCTCCCCTTAAAATTAAACTATAATTTATGACATGTTAAAACTATTTTTATTCTAGTACTAAAAATCCTGAAAAAGGAATTTATACCTGGGTAATAGTATATAGTTATGTGTTTGTCTATATATTTATTTATATCCTTTTAATATATACACACACAGACATTTCTTTGTAAGTCTTTTTAGCCTATTACATAGGTCTAAATTTTAGAAATGATATTATTCCAGTTCTATAAGTAAGCATCAACTCCCATACCTTTTTTCCAGTATTTTTCTTGAATCCTTTACCACATAAACAGTTTCTCTAAAACATCTCTGTCAAAGAACCCAGCAGTGCCTTATTTTCTGTTGGTTCCCACAAAGAGAGGATACATTTCAATGTAGCTTTTTAAGTAACTTGCTCTTTAGAATTTATTCCTTTCCCAGCCGGGGTGACAAGTAGGAGTCAAGGCTGAGAACAAAGGGTAATCCAAGATCCCTGGCAGTGCTCAGGGTTAGTCCTGGCTCTGTGCTCCAGAATCACTGGCAGGGCTTGGGAGACCATGTGGGGTGCTGGGGTCAAACCCAGGCTGGCCACATGCAAGCCCTACCTGCTGGACTCTTGCTCCGGTCTCCCAAGAACGAAATAAATTTAATGAACTAGACTCCAAGAATTCTGACATTAGAAAATAGAACACAGATAAAAAAGGAAGCAGTTGTGAAAGGTACTGAGGATTTTATCAAGAGCTATTGAGTTACTGTCACAAGGGAGTAACTTGTTTAAGATTGGAAATAAGAAAACATTCAAAGATCAAGTAGAACTGTTGGAAGTAAAGTGGCTTTTCATGGTTGCTTAGGTGCCTGTGTGTAACTTGCTTGGAGGATGAGGGGCTTGTGGTCCTTGCCCGATATAGAGTGCATTTTAATGAAGCCTGCTGCTTTCCTAACTGCATTGGAGCTGAACCACTGTAAATACGGCAGTGAGACAAATTACAGAATTATGGGCAGGTAGCAAATGGACATCTGCACACCATAATAATCTGCTAAAATTATATTAGGTTGTCTTAGATGACTCACGGCGTAAAAAAGTAAGACTGGCTTCCTTCAATAACCAGATTATAATGAAAAGTTCTATATACTTAGAATTCTTTGATATATCAACATTTTCTATTCTCAGCATTTAATTTACTATTTACAGTTGTCAACAAGATAAATATTTTTTTTAGTTACCGTTTGTTTCCTTTGATTTCTGTCTTTTTCTTAATTTAGGGCATATAGTAACTACTTATTTCTGTATATCTTAAATAAAGAATGCCTATAATTATAAGAGGAATGGTACAAGATATCTGTAGATTTAAATTCAGTCTTTGGGCCCCAGAGATAGTATAGTTGGTAATGTGCTTGCCTTTCAAAGTCCACCCTGACACCCCATGTGATCCTCTGAGCACAGCCATGAGTGATCTGAGCAAAAAGCCAGGAGTGGGGCTGGAGCGATAGCACAGTGGGTAGGGTGTTTGCCTTGCACGCGTGCCCGACCCAGGTTCGATCCCCGGCATCCCATATGGTCCCCTGAGCACTGCCAGGAGTAACCCCTGAGCATTGCTAGGTATGACCCAAAAAGTGCAAAAAAAAAAAAGACCCAGAGTTAACTAAAGCCCTGAGCAGCAGTGAGTATGTCCCAGAAACAAACAAAAAATTGTATAGCAATGTTTATAAAACATAGGGAGTAAAATAATATTAAAACATAAAAATGTGGGCCGAGCTATAGCCCAGCGGGTAGGGCGTTTGCCTTGCACGGCCGGCCTTTGCTGGCCCGGGTTCAATCCTCGGCATCCCATATGGTCCCCTGAGCACCGCCAGGAGTAATTCCTGAGTGCAGAGCCAGGGATAACCCCTGAGCATTGCCGGGTGTGACCCAAAAAGAAAAAAAAAAACATAAAAATTACTAGAAGTTGACTACCTTTGCTTATTAAGTAAGCATTTCCTTAAAGAAAAGGTGATAGGGGCTGGAGTGATAGTGCAGTGGGTAGTGCATTTGCCTTGCATGCAGCCAACCCAAGTTTGATCCCTGGCATCTCATATGGTCCCCCATGCACTGGCAGGAGTAATTCCTGTGTGCAGAGCCAGGAGTAACCCCTGAGCGTTGCTGGGTATGACCCAAAAAGAAAAAAAAAAAAGAAACTGTGAGAGTTGGCTATTGATTACTAAATCAGAACTGAAAGCTGTGTTTTAAGAAATTGTGTTAAAATGTATATTTCAGTTTATAAAATTTTTAATTGAATTATAGTGAGAGACAGTTACAAAGTTGTTCATGATTGGGTTTTAATCATAAAATGATCCAACACCCATCCCTCACCAGTGTACATTTTCCACCACCACTGTTTTATTTATAAATTTGTAAAACTGATGGAGAGTCATAGCAATTTCAGATTTATTGTAGTTAAATACAGCTGTTGAGTTGCAAAGAGAGGGATGATGCAGAATCTTTACAAGTCGTGACAGTGACCATGATAATGACCTTTTGACCTTTCCTGTGTTACAGTCCTCCTGTCAGGCGCCAGAGAGGAAGAAGGGATCGTCTGTCTCGGCATAATTCTATTAGTCAAGATGAAAACTATCACCATCTCCCTTATGCACAGCAGCAAGCAATAGAGGAACCTCGAGCCTTCCACCCCCGAATGTATCTCCCCGTCTGTTACACCCTGCTGCTCATCCGCCCCAACAGAATGCAGTAATGGTTGACATACATGATCAGGTATAGTCACAGTGTGTGGGAAGCTGCACTAAAGTGTTGGTGGCAGTTTATTGAGGATTTTTGTTTAAATTTTAAAAATATATCCTTAGGTGTATTGATACCTGTAGGTATAAAGTGAAGCGATTTTAGTTAAGTTCCTCATTTTTTCTTTTTTAACTTTATTTGCTTTTAGGGACACACCCAGCAATGCTCAGGGGCTGGGCTACTCTTGGCTCTGCACTCAGGAATTACTCCTGGTGGTGCTCGGGAGACCATGTGGGATGCTGGGGATCGAACTCAGGTTGGCTGCATACAAGGCAAACACCCTCTCCCCACTGTGCTATTGCTCCAACCCCAAGTTCTTCATTCTTGTTAAGAATTGAAATTTAAATTCTGTCCAGCTTCTTTAAAAGATAGTTGAACTTGTAGGGCCATAGCAATAGTATAGCACTTACCTTGCACAGTGGTGATCTCGGGGCAGAGCAAGGAATAAGCCCTGATACCTCCAGGTGTGACCCAGAAATAAAAGAAGAAAGTTGAACTCAAGGCGCAGGGATAACTGGCATGAGGCCAAGAGTTCTGTTCTGTTTGGGTCACACTCAATAGTGCTTAGGACTGCTGGCTCTGTGCTCAGGGACCACTCCTGGCGGGGCTCAGGACCATATGGGTGCTGTGGTGTGCATCGAATCTGGATTAGCTACATGCAAGGCAAATGCCATCCCCTCTGTACTATTGCTTCGACCCCAAGGCCAAGAATTCTATTGCTATTACTGTGCTGGAGCCAGAAAAACACTGATCTCCAGCACACTGAAGCTGACTGCAGAAGCATCTCTAAGTGTGGAAATGAGGCGGTTCGTTTTCTCGTCTTCCCAAACCTTTGAGGGAAATGTTTCGCTCGAATTCTGTGGTCACCATAGACCCCGTGAAGTGCTCCTAAACAATTAGAAAGCATGTTCTGGTGGACACAAATGGAAAGGTTATGAAAATCTGTGCAGCTTAAAAAATTCATACTTACTTAAGATTCTAATTTTCAGTAGTTAACTATTTTCTCCAACCATCTCAAGTTGTTTCTCCCCCTCTAGCTACATCAGGGCACCGTCCCTGTTTCCTACACAGTGACAACCGTGGCACCACATGGGATTCCACTCTGCACAGGCCAGCACATCCCTGCTTGCAGCACACAGCAAGTCCCAGGGTGCTCTGTGGTCTTCAGTGGGCAGCACCTCCCCGTCTGCAGCGTGCCTCCTCCCGTAAGTGTGCGTCCGGCTCTCGGGCACTGCGCCGGTAGAAGGGGCCAAGAAGTAGTAGACTATCTGGGGGCCTTTCCAGTTTCAAATGAGAAAGACGATCTTACAGCAACAGACGCCTGTTGCCTGCTGACACTTAACAGTTGGAAAAAATTAGCTTTGAAACGTGATGCATTTTTAATTGTATGTATTTGGATTTTCTGTTCCCCCTTATATACCAGCAACATTTATACTGAAAATTTTGTGAAGGTTGACCTTGGGTTATTACAGGAAGGCTGTTGAACTGGTTAGTAATGAAAACTAATTTTTTAGTTAGTAATGAAAACTAGTATTTTACTGAACAACAGATGTCTTAGCACTTGCTAGGTTTAATGGTTACTTAGAGTATTTGATATTGTTTATTCTTCATGCTAGGAAGCCTGTGATGAAAATGAAATGGCATACCCACTTTTTTAAATGAAAAGGAAAAAATGGCGTCATGTCAGTGAGACCAGTCCAAGAGTAGGGATTGACATGCACTGTTCCTTCTCTTAAACTAATGTTTTGTCTTTCACTCTAGTTCACGTTCATTTGTTTTGGGGGGTCACACCCAGCAATGCTTTTGTACTTTTTCAATTTTATTATAGTAAACTAATCAGGGGAGTTGTTACGGGACACCTAAGAGCCTCTGCATCTGCCATGGATTGCCTCCCTGCAGGTCACTTTGTAGATAGGGGGTAGTTTAAATGTGGCAGTTTATCTGACCATGTATTCTGTACTGGTCCCCTTAGCACTGTCATGTGTCACTCCTAGGCACCACCAAATATGACCAGACCCACTCCAAAGAGAGAGGGAGGGAGGGAGGGAGGGAGGGAGGGAGGGAGGGAGAGAGAGAGAGAGAGAGAGAGAGAGAGAGAGAGAGAGAGAGAGAGACAGAGAGAGACAGAGACAGAGAGAGAGAGAGAGAGAGAGAGAGAGAGAGAGAGAGAGATTGATTCTGTACTGGTCCCCTGGTCTGACACACTCTCATGTGTCACTCCTAGGTACCACCAAATATGACCAGACCCACTCCAAAAGCCAGATAGATAGATAGATGATAGATAGATAGATAGATAGATAGATAGATAGATAGATAGATAGATATAGATATATATGTGTGTGTGTGTGTGTGTGTAAATCCACAGAACTCATGTACATAAGTGCAAACACAAAATTTGTGATTTAAAAATTTTTTTTTTTCTTTTTGGGTCACACCCGGCAATGCTCAGAGTTAGTCCTGGTCTGCACTCAGGAATTACTCCTGGCGGTGCTGGGGACCATATGGGACGCTGGGAATCGAACCCGGCCGGCACAGACCGGCCACATGCAAGGCAAACGCCCTATCCGCTAGGCTATCGCTCCGGCCCCTGTGATTTAAATTCTTAAAAATACAAAAAGCGGGGCCAGAGCTATAGCACAGTGAGGGAGGGTATTTGCCTTGCATGCAACTGACCTGGGTTTGATCCCCAGCATCCTGTATGGTCCCCTGAGCATTGCCGGTTGTGACCCAAAAAGGAAAAAAAAAGATACAAAAAAGTTTGGTACCAGTGTAATTGTACGTGGGTAGGGCATTTGCCTCGCATGCAGTCAACCTAAGTTCAATTTCTGACACCCCAGATGGTCCAACACCACATAGTATGCTAGGCATCACTAGTTATGGCTCCAAAACAAAACACAAATTCATAGAAATAAATGTATATATGCACTATTGAGGAGAGGTTTTTTTTTTAATCATACCATGATATATACAATTGTAAAGCTGTTGATGATTAGATTTCAGTAATACAGTGTTCCAGCACCCATTCCTCCACCAGTGCACCCTTCCCACCACCAATATCCCCAGGTTCCCTCCCCATCCATTCCCCCAACCTCCCTCTATGGCAGGTGACTCTCTCTGTCTCTGTCTCTCTCTCTCTCCTCTCTCATCTCTCTCTTGTCTCTCTGTCTCTTTCTCTCTTCCCCTTCTCCCCCTTCTCTCCACACGTTTTGGGTTAATACACACATTTAGGGGTTATCATGTATATTCGTTTGCTCCGTTCAGTGCTCAGCTCTAGTCTGGCGTTAACATTTCCAACAGTTACTAGCACACTGGCGCCTTCTGTCTTAACTCTGACCCCCTCACACTGGTAGATTCAGCCACTGACAAGCCCAAGGAGAGCTTTTTGGAAATAAGTAATAGGCAATACCTCTAGGCTGAGCAGAGAAATTCCTCTTGTGCATGGCACTGTTCTGATTTCATGCGTTAACAAGACTAAAGGGAGGTTAGGTAGGTGTTTGATTTGTAAAAACTGTAAAAGTATTTAACTATAAAATGTTACTGGTATTATTACTAATGGATGCAAGAAAGATACACTGATGTTATATAACAAAAGAGCATTTTGATGTAATTAGAGAATACTGATGACATTTCAATCCTTTTTTTAAATTATTCTGATATCTAACTGAAACCATTTCTCTTACAGATGCTTCAGGCATGTTCAGTTCAGCACTTGCCAGTACCATATGCTGCATTCCCACCCCTTATTTCTAGTGATCCGTTTCTTTTTACATCCGCCTCACCTTTCTCCCCATCATCCTCCTCATTTGCCACCACCAGGCCAGTTTGTCCCTTTCCAAACACAGCAGTCACGTCGGTAGGTATTGCTATACTTTGCCATTACTGAATTTTCTTGGTGTATTTAGACTGAAGGCAGCTTAATTCACTACATATAGGTTGTTAATAATTAAAATGGATAGCTTAGTGACCAGAGATATGCCTCCAGTGATGGGCTTTAATCCAGAGAATAGAATGGCTGCATCAACAAAAAATGTGTACACAGATATTATGTTCATTGCAGCAGCATTCCTAGTAGCTAAGAAGTAGAAACGACTTATAAACTGGATGAATCATAAAGATACTATACTTCATGGAAAAAGCCAGATAATAAAGGCTATATAGTCTACAGTTTTGTTATGTCAAATACGTAGAATATGCAAATTTATAGAAACCAAAGGTACACTCAGTTGTCTGGACTTTGAAGAGAACTGGGAGAAATTAAGACAAGTGATTTTTTTTTTTTTTTTTTGGATAGGAAAGAAGTGATAAAATTCTTATTGAGGCCCCACCCAATGGTGTCCAGAGCTTAGTCCTGGCTCTGTGCTTAGGGATCACTTCTGGGGGAGCATCTTGGGTGCCAGAGATTGAACACAGGTCAGCTCCGTGCAAGGCAAGCACACCACTCACTGTACTGTTGCTCCAACTCCGGAGGGTGATGTTTTGAGCTTACTTGGTGGTGATTGCACACTCTTTTTTTTTTTTTTAACTTTTTGGGTCACACCCGCGATGCTCAGGGGTTACTCCTGGCTCTGCACTCAGGAATTACTCCTGGTGGTGCTCCGGGGACCATATGGGATGCCGGGGATCGAACCCTGGTCGGCTGCGCAAGGCAAACGCCCTACCCGCTAGACTATTGCTCCGGCCCGCACACTCTTAATATACTAAAACCCAATTGTATCTCTTAGGATACTATTTCAAATCTATATTTTCTCAAAGCTGTTTTTTAAAAACTACCCATACTGTATAGCATAGTTCTTTATGCTTTTTGAATGGAATCTCAGTGTTCCCAACACTGTGTTTTTTCTCTGTGTGGGTTTATTCTTGTTTTTTGATGGTATGGGGTGATACTGGGGATTGAACCTAAAGTGGTATGTGCCCACAGCATGTGCTCTAGCAGTGAGTCACATCCCCGGCCCCCTCTGAGCACAGGTTAAAGTAGGCCATGAATATGCCAGTTTTTTTTTTTGTTTTGCTAGTCTTTTTGTTTGTCTCAGGGTGTTTGTCACACCCAGTGGTGCTCCGGGGTTACTTCTGGCTCTGCACTCAGGAATTATTCCAAACAGTGCTTTGGGTAACATATGGGATGCCAGGCATCAAGCCTGGGTCAACCACGTGCAAGGTTAATGCCCTACCTCTGCACTATCCAGCCCAAATAATTCAGGCAGAGATGAAGGTGACTCATCATAGTCACGTGGCTGGTTAGTGATAGCCTGTAGAATCTGTGTCAATGCCAGTAGACTTCCTGTTGCAGCATCCGTAACTGCCTGCTCTGTCATATCATAGAGCCACAGTTGGAAATGCAAATATATAGCATATTTGACTTCATCTGTTCAAAGATCAAATGTCTAAAATGATTTTTTGTCTTCCATTCTTATTTAAAGAGAAAGTTAAAAGAGTTAAACATCCTTGAATAGTTTAAATATTAGTAACCTGTTTCAGGGACTTTATTACTAAAATTGAATTAAGGAAGGACTTTATATGAATCTGTTTAAGCGTGGACTGATGCGGAACATCAAGATGCGTAACTTTTTTGTTTTGGGTTTTTGTTTGTTTGGTGTTTTTTTGGTAACACCCGCCAATGCTTAGGAGTTTCTCCTCGCTCTTTACTCAGGAATTCCTGGCAGTACTGGGGACCATATGGGATGCCAGGGATTGAACCCAGGTTGGCGCGTGCAAGGCAAACCCCTACCCACTGTGCTATCCCTCCGGCCCCAAGATACGTAACTTTACAAAGGACTGGGAGCTGGCTTACAGGGACGGAGCGAATGCCTGACGTGCACTGGGCCTGTGGTCACTTGGTCACTGGCATTATGTGACCCCCAAGCACCTCCAGACAGCACCACATCTGGCTGAGTATAGTCAGAACCAGCCCTCTGGAGAGGCAACCAATAAAAGTAATGTTTTTCAAAGGGCAGGAGTGATCGAGCAGTGGGGTGGGGACGTTTGCCTTGCACGTGGCCGACACGGGTTTGAGCTTCAAAATCCCACTTGGTCCCCGAGCACCGCCAGGAGTAATTCCTGAGTGCAGAGCCAAGAGTAACCCCTGAGCATTGCCAGGTGTGACCCAAAAAAGCTAAAAAAAAAAAAAAAAGAGAGAGAGAGAGAGTGCTTCAGAACCCTAGGAAGATAGCCCTAAATAAAAAATTAAAATATCATTTAAGTTTTGAAGAGGTTTGAGAATTAAGCATAGTATAAACAATGGCAGTATATTAATTTCCTATTTCTCCCATCCCTTCTCTCCTCTGTCCCCACTCCAGCCTCTGCAAAGGATAGAAAATGAAGTGGAGCTCTTAGGAGAACATCTCCCTGTAGGGGGCTTTACTTACCCTCCGTCCGACGCACCCCCAGCATTACCCCCATCGGCTCCATTGCAGTTCTTAACACACGATCCTTTACATCAAGAGGTGTCCTTTGGAGTAGTAAGTTTTTATTTACTCTCTCTTTGCTTACTTTGATAATGTTGTTTTAGTTTAACTATTCTCGAATTGTGATTATTTTTCCAAGTATTCATTTAGAACTTAAATTTAGGAATGTGAAGTATATACTACTACTTACTGCATCCATGCTCACATTTAAGAAAACATGAAATAACAATAAAGAACTTTCTTAGGTTTTTAGGATATAGACTGTAGTCATTAAATTACTTTTATATTTTCCCCTACAGCCTTATCCTCCTTTTATGCCTCGAAGACTCACAGGACGTAGTAGATACCGATCCCAGCAGCCTATACCTCCTCCCTCCTTACCATCCCAGCTTACTACCATATGTGTTGTAAGTTCTATCTTTCTTTAATGAACAATTTTTATAACTTTGAGATTATATTTTCTGTGTGTATGAAACTTGGTTTCTGCTGTATATTCGTATTTAATATTAAGGGTTTAGCATTACGAGTGTATGGTTCAAAGATGAGAAGAGTGAGGACATAGGAGATGTGGGGAACAGGATATTTGTGAGCCAGAAAATATATTTAACAACTCAAAAGGTGACGAAGTTTATCAACTTACCTCTTTCATAGCTGATATTACTTGTCCCGTTGATTTAAAAAATTGATACCACTTTCCTCCAAGAAAAATAATTTATTTCTCTTCCCTAAAACTACTCTTAGGATTGTTTGACTCTTGAGTGTTAACAAAAACACTCAAGAGTTAAATATAATAGTTCTTTATTTCTTTCTCATGTATGAAATCCACTATCAATTTAGTGTGCTTAGCTCTGACTGGAAATGGTTGCATTGTCCTCCAGAGCGAATGTTCCTCTCCATAAGATGATTGATTCCTAACGTGCTAGAGAAGTGGGTAGGGTACTTCCTTGCATGCAACCAACCCAGGTTCTATCCTTGGCATCCAGTATGGGTTCTCTTAGCCCCACCACGAATGATTCATAGTGCAGTGATTCAAGAGTACACCATGAGCACTATTGTGTGTGACCTGACCCCCGCCCCAAGCCCCCCACCAAAACAAAAAGATTTTTCAGTCACTAGCTATCACTTTCACATTCCATCTGGCAAAAAATAATCATCTCTGTCTACATTTTCCCTCTCACTAGCTCTTCTTGGAGCTTATGCTTGTTAGTCCTGCCTGTATCCTATTGACCAAAATTAAGATTTATACCAAAGGCTTCTTGTGCCTATACCACTATTTTGATAATTGTAGCTTTTTTTTCCTTTTTGGGTCACACCCGGCAATGCTCAGGGGTTACTCCTGGCTCATTTGCTCAGGAATTACTCCTGGCGGGGCTTGGGGGGACCATATGGGATGCCGGGGATCGAACCCGGTTGGCCACATGCAAGGCAACGCCCCTACCTGCTGTGCTATCGCCTCCAGCCCCTGATAATTGTAGCTTTATATAAGTCTTAAAATCAGTTGTTATAATTCTCCCCCCAACCTTTTTTCCAGAGTAATTTTATTAAATACATTTTAAAATTAGCAAATCAGTCGACTTTCAAAAACAGCTGGGATTTTGGTAGGGAATACATGAACTCTGTATCAGTTTTGGGAGATGATTGAATTTTTTTTTTAAGTATTTTATTATACCACCGTGAGATATACAAATAAAAAGATATACAATTAAAAAGTTCATATTTGGGTTTTTGGTCATACAGTGTTCCAGCACCCGCCCCTCCACCAGTGCCCATCTCCCACCACCAACGTCCCCAGTTCCCTCCCCCAAGATGATTGAAATTTGAGCAGTAGTCGTTTTGTTTATTTTTCCATTCATTTTTTAAAATTTATCATTTTTATTTGTTTTTAGTTTTTGTTTTGGGACCGCATCCGGCAGTGCTCAAGGGTTACCTCCTGGCAGTGCTTTGGAGCTGTATGGAATGCAGGGTATCAAGCCTGGATTGGCTGCCCGCAGAGCCAACACCCCTACCCGGCTGGGCTGTATTTCCAGCCCCCTCTTTAATGTGTGCTAGTAGCAGTTTACAGGGTTCAGTGCAGAGAAAAAGGTTTCGGTTTTATTGAATTTATTCGTCACACCTTTTTATGCTTTTTAACTGGTTTTGTTTTGTTGGTGGTAGTGGGTTTTTTTTTTTCTTTCTGTTCGCTGGTGGTTTTTTAAAAGTTTTGGACTGGAGCTGTAGTGCAGTGGATAGCGTGTTTGCCTCGCATGCATTTGACCTCAGTTTGAGCCTCAGCATCCCATGTGGTCCTTGGAGCACCACTGTACCACTGTCCACTGTCTTCCCCGTTTATCATCGATTTGCTCGAAGCGGGCCCCAGTAACATCTCCATACGCCCTGTCTCATGCAAGTGGAGCCCAAGGGCACCTGCTTGCTCCAGGAACATAAAGAGCCTCAAGCCATTCCATCAGGTCACGGGGGGGGGGGGGGGGGGGGTAATGAGTGCAGAACAGGAGTAAGCCCTGAGCGTGGCCAGCTGTGGCCCAGAACACCCTAGCCTTTCCCAAAAAGTTGTATTGCTAATAAAATCAGCCTTTTAAAGGGTTGCCACTGACTTCCTCACCTCGGTAGCACTAACCTTTTTTTTCTCCCCCTCCTGTTCACTGAAGTAACATACTAACACATTGGTGTCGGTCATTTTCAATTCAGATCAATGCTTCCAGTGCCACCTACAGTGGGCCCGACTTTCAGCTTTGAATTGGACGGGGAAGATGGAGAAGTAGAAAATTACGAGGTTAGTAAGGGACTAAGAATTTAAGAGGTATTGTGTGCATAAAAAAGCATTAACTTTGAGGCCAGAGCGATAGCCCAGCGGTAGGGCGTTTGCCTTGCACGCGGCCGGTCCATGCCAGCCTGGGTTCGATCCCCGGCATCCCATATGGTCCCCCGAGCACCGCCAGGAGTAATTCCTGAGTGCAGAGCCAGGAGAAACCCCTGAGCATTGCCGGGGTGTGACCCAAAAAAGAAAAAAAAAAAAGCGTTAACTTTAAACTCACTCAGACTTAAGGTGAATGATTTATACATTTTGAGATACAAATGTTTAAAAATCATTTCACTTCCTAAAGGAAGTTTGACATGTGCCATACAGCAGTGATGGTAAAAACTTTGTAATTTTGGAATTACATATAGTATCTATGAGAGAAGTGAGGAAGTGGTTAATTGTGCTGGCATGCCCGAAAGGAAATTGTGGCAGTAGAGGGATACGGTCAAGCGTGTGCCTCCCTCGTCTCCCCTGAGAGGTGTCCCGCTGTCACTCTGGAGGAGCACATGACTTTCCTCTGGCCTACAGTAAACATGGTTCATATACTTCAGACTTCATCTCCTCCTGAAATTCTTTGAGGGAAAGGTGACGAACTCCAAAGGCCTGATAGGTTTAGGACTGACTTCCTTGCAGAGAGCAGTTTTCTCACTAGTCTTAGTCCACAGCTTCCCAAGAAATGGTGGCAGGGACCATCTCCCCACCAAAAGGAACAAGTGGACTTAGGGCACACCTTGATGGCATGGGACGTAAAGGCTGTACTATGCTGAGTTCCTAACAGTCCAACTGTCCCAGGCACATCCCCGAGTGGCAGGAAATGAGAAGAGTGATAGCAGTAGATTTCTGTCTGGAGACTTCTCCTCCCCCAGGAGCCGCCACCGGCAACACACTGCCACCTACCGCTGAAGTTCCAGTGCCTTAAGAAAGCCTTTTTGAAGACTGAGGCAGGGTGCTTTCTTCGTCTAGAATAGAAGAGCATGCAGTCTGTGGCTAAAATTAGAAATCTAAACTGATTGTTCTTGGGCCAGGCTAGGGGTTTGCCTTGCACACGTCCCACCCCGGTGTTTTTTTCCTTTTTTGGGTCACACCCAGCAATGCTCAGGGGTTACTCCTGGCTCTTCACTCAGGAATTACTCCTGGCAGTGCTCGGGGACCATATGGGATGCTGGGGATCGAACCCGGCCGGCTGCATGCAAGGCAAACGCCCCCCCCACTATCCTCCCTGGGAGTGATAGTCCTCCCGAGTGGACTATCACTCCGGGCCTCCATCCAGGTTTAATCCTTAGCATTCTATATGGTCCCCTGAGTACCACCAGGAGTGATTCCTGAGTGCAGAGCCAGGAGTAATCCATGAACACCTCCTGGTGTGACCACAAACAAACACTTCTTGAGTAGACTCAAACTATAACTGAATAAAGTGGAGGAAATAGCAGAAAAGGGCTGAATGAGTAAGCTACCTGACACCTGGCAGTGCCATACTGTCGGGCGCTCCGCCGGGGTCCCCGACAGTGCCGGGAAGCGAAGTTCCCTTCTACCTCCGGCCGGCGAGGAATGGATGAACACTCAGGGATCCGATGAGGTTTTAAAAGACTTTACTTATCACAGGTTCAGGCATACAAATCAGCAAAAGGAAAAACCCGATGCTTAGGATTCCAGGCTAGAACCCCAGCCACATGTAGGCCAAGATGGCGACCACCACGTGTATAACTTCCAAGGGGAAAAACGCTTACAAGGCGAGATTCCACAGGGAAGAAGAAGAAGCCCGGGAGAGCGGGAACCGGCAAGTTTATACCCCCAGCAACTCAGACCTTCCTCCCATTGTTATGGAAAGCAGGGAGGGTCCAATGCCCTTAGGTAGTCCCTCCCTGCATCTCACCTAGGGCCTTTACTGTGCTAATGTTTTGAGCCGGGAAGGAATGCCTTTGAAATGTAGAGAAGGGGTTTCTGAGATGGCATGTCACTGTACCAAAGATCAACACCAATGCCAGTTAAATATTTCTCCAAGCCTTCACAAGTCTCCTCTACTTCATTGTAGTTTTATATTTTATCAGGGAGCCATGCTTGTTTGTTTGGAAACAAACAGCATTTCTCTCTGGTCTAATTACTTAGGTGTCCTTACGTGGCCAGGCTAATATGCTGGTAAGATCTAGCTAGTCCCACGATGATTGTGATAGCATGGGAGAATATTTATACCAGCTAGTACAGCATACATGGTCGGATAAACTGCCACATTTAGACTACCCCCTTATCTACGGAGTGATCTGCGGGAGGCAATCCAGAGCAGATGCAGCGGCCCTTAGGAGTCCTGCAACACCATACAAAAGCCATAAAATCATTTCTAGTCACCATACCCAAACAACTCTACCTTCCAAACGGCAAAACTTGGGACCGGAGGCGATAGCACAGCGGGTAGAGCGTTTGTCTTACATGCAACTGACCCGGGTTCCATCCCGGCATCCCATATGGTCCTCCGAGCACCGCCAGGAGTAATTCCCTGAGTGCAGAGCTAGGAGTAACCCCTGAGCATTGCCGGGTGTGACCCAAAAAGCAAAAACAAAAACAAAACAAAACAAAAAAACTACGGAACTTAACTTTCTAGTCCACATATCAAATAATAATGTTAGTATCTCTGATCCCGCTTCTTCAAATTAACAATTTGTTAATACGTTTCTCAGCAAGTTACATCCACTGTGGTGTTACATAAGTTAGAACCCTACAAAATGGAGAGTGACAGTAGTAAAACCTTTTAGCTTTTAAGAGCAGTAGAACAGGAGCCGTGACCTTGAAAGTCAGCTAAACGCAAGTGCTTCAAGGTAAGGTAAGAGATAAGGAAGCAGTCTTTAGTCATCTGATGAGGAACGCTCAGCAGTTTCACTGTATTCCCCGCCAGTGAACTAACACGGTCCTTGTTTCATATGTTCTGAAATTCTGCAAAGGATCCTATGAAACTTTCCAGGTCTGCATTTGATTTGCATTTGAAGCCTCTTGCAGACTGGCCACTGTGTTGTTTTTAAGATTAACAAAGACATCAGGGGTTAAGGCCCTTCACTTGGGGTGTCTACACTGACACTGGTATGAATATCCAGCAACAATGGTTCTGAGCAGCCCGTGTGTGGTCCATACCCCACACCCCTAAACTAAGGTTGTGAAACAACTGAGAAACAGAAAAGAGGCTTCCTCTTGAACTATAGAATTCTTGTTTATAATTCGAGATTTTAAAACTAGCACAGGACTAGGGAAGACAGTAAAGACAGTAGTTAAGGCATTAGATGCGACTGACCCTAGTTCAGTCCCCAGCACAGTACATTGTCCCCCAGCCATTACTGACCTAAGCCTGGAGGCCACCAAGCACTGCAAAGGCAGCCTGAGTAATCCCTGGCCCCACAAGGCCCTCGTAGCACTGTGTCCTGTAGCCCTTGGGTTGAGATGCTGGAGGAGCGGGAGGAATGACTGAGCAATTTCAAAGCCCTCACACACACTTTTTTTTTTTAAACAAGTGCATAGAGACAATTGTTTGGCTTTCTTTTTTTTTTAATTATTTTTTGTCTTGGTATTAGTGATCGATGAAAGAAGGTTTACTGTGGATTTTTTGTTTTCTTGAGCCACACCCAGTGGTGCTCAGTTCTTACTCTTGATTCTAACTCTGGTAACTCCTGCCACGGCTCAGGGGACCATATAGGATGCTTGGGATTGAATTCAGGTTTGCTTTGTGCAAGGCAAGATCCCTACCTGCTCTCCAGCTCCAGTCACGGATTTGTTTTTAATATTTTATTATACCACCGTGAGATAATACAATTACAAAGATATTCATGTTTGGATTTCGGTCATACAGTGTTCCAGCACCCATCCCTTCACCAGTGCCCATTTCCCACCACCAATGTCCCCAATTCCTTCCCCCCCCCCCCTAGCCTGCCTCTATGGCAGGTTCTTTATCTCTTTTCTTTCTCTCTCTCTCTTTCTCTCTTCCTTCTCTTACATATTGTGGATTGTAATACTTAAACTTAGAGGTTATCATGTGTATCTTTTGCCTGTATTTAATGCTCAGTTCTAGGTTGGTGTTAGCACTTTCAACAATTATTAGCACACTCTTCCCTTCTCTGTCTTACCTAATCTCTGACTCCCACACGTTTGTGGTAATTTCCACCTTTGACAAGTCCTCCTGATCCATGTTTCACCTGACCTTGGATATTGGTGTCATAATGTGTGTGTGTGTGTGTGTGTGTGTGTGTGTGTGTGTGTGTGTGTGTGTGTGTGTGTATATATATATATATATATATGTCATGCAAATAAATGCAGTCATTCTATATCTGTCTTTTTCCTTCTGGCTAATTTCACTCTACATGATCCTCTCCATGTCCATCCATTTGTAGGCAAATTTCATAACTTTTTTTTCCTAACAGCTGCATAGTATTCCATTGTGTAGATGTACCAAAGTTTCTTTATCCAGTCATTGGTTCTCGGGCACACTGGTTGTTTCCAATTTCTGGCTGTTGTGAATAGTGCTGTTATGAAAATAAAAGTGAGGATGGTGTTTCTGCTGTGTGTTTTTGGCTTCCCAGGGTATATCCTTAGGAGTGGTATGTCTGGGTCAAATGGGAGCTCAATTTCTAGTCTTTGGAATAATGTCCGTATAGTTTTCCAAAAAGGCTGTACCAGTCGACATTCCCACCAACAATGGACAAGAGTCTCCTTTTCCCCGCATCCACGCCAGCACTTGTTCTTGCTCTTTTGGATATGTGCCAGTCTCTGTGGTGTGAGATAATCTCGTTGTTGTTTTGATTTGCATCTCTCTGATGATTAGTGATGATGAGCATTTTTTCATGCGGCTTTTGGCCATTAGAATTTCTTTCTTGTCGAAATTTCTGTTCATCTCTTCTCCCCCTTTTTTTGATGGGGTTAGCTGTTTTCTTCTTGTAAAGTTCTACCGGTGCCTGATATATCCTGGGTATTAATCCCTGGATATTAATCAGATGGGTATTGAGTGAATATTTTTTCCCATTCTGTGGACTGTCTTTGTATCTTGGTCACTGTTTTGAGGTGCAGAAGCTTTTTAGTTTCATGTAGTCCCATATGTTTATCTTTGCTTTTAGTTGCTTTGTTAGTGGTGTTTTCACCTTTGAACATGCTTTTTACCTTCAATGTTGTGGAGGATTTTTCCTGTATTTTCTTTGTACTTTATGGATTCAGATCTGATATTGAGATCTTTAATCCATTTTGATCTGATTTTTTTTGTTCATGGTGTTAGAGGTCCAAATTCATTTTTTTTTTTTTTTTACATAGCTGAGTAGCTGCCCAGGTTTTCCCAGCACTGTTTGTTGAAGAGGCTTTCCTTGCTTTATTTCAGACTCTTTGCACCGTTATCAAAGATTAAATGATCATTTGTTTGAGGATGGGTGTCAGGATACTCAACTCTATTCCATAGGTCCTCAGGTCTGTTTTTATTCCAATACCACGCTGGTTGGTTTTTTTTTCTTTTGTTTTGCTTTTTTTGGGTCACACCCAGCATTGCTCAGGATTTCTCCTGGCTCTGCACTCAGGAATTACTCCTGGCAGTGCTCGGAGGCCATATGGGATGCCGGGATCGAACCTGGCCCGGCGCCGGCCGTGCAAGGTAAATGCCCTACCCGCTGGGCTATCGCTCCGGCCCCACCACACTGTTTTAATTACTACTGCTTTGTAGTAAAGTTTTAAGTTGTCACGAATTTTCAAGCCTGAGTAATAAGCATATGAACATTTATCACAATGTTGTTCTACTTTTTATAAATACACTGGTTTTCCTGTTAATTTTTCAATTAACAGGAAAATTAAATTTTTTAAAATTTTTTAAAGTGTTGATTTTTTTAATAAGTGCATAGAATATTAATGGAGTTTCCTTTTCCCCACTACAGTCCCTTTTTTTGAGTAAAACATTTAAAAAAGTTGTTATTGAATCACAGTGATACACAGTTACAAGGTTGTTCATAATTGGGTTTCAGTTATATAATGTTCCAATAGTCGCCCTTCACCAGTGCACTTCGCCCCACCAGTGTCCCCCATTTCCCTCTGCCCCCCCCCACCCTTATGGGAGGCGCTCTCGCTCTCTCTCTCCTCCTTCCCCCTTTGGACTTATGGTTTCCATTACTGAAAGGTAATCATGTATTCCCTTGTCCAGTGTGATTCATCAGTTCAAAATGTGGTTCTTTTAAATCAATTTGCATTAAAAAATTTCCCAGATACTACATATCACATGGATGCTAATTAAATGCCCCTTGCCTAATGAGAAGCTGTTATCATTGGTTAAAGTTTACTGAAGTAAGTAAAAACAGTGACCAGCTACAAAATATATTCATGAGCATTGAGAGAAACAGGCAGATGGCTTTTTTGCTAGCTGTATTTCTAATTAAAATTTACCTCTTGGTTTTCAATCTCTCAGGCCCTTTTTAAACCTGGCGGAGCGACTGGGGGAAGCGAAGCCTCGAGGACTGACTAAAGCAGATATCGAGCAGCTTCCTTCCTACAGATTCAACCCCAACAGCCACCAGTCAGAGCAGACTTTGTGAGTACCTTCAGCAGTCCTTTCTGCCTTTTCAAAACAAAAGCTGAAGTGTCGAAGATAACTTGATCATCGTTTTGATAATCATTTCATGCTCCAAGCTTATGCTGTGCAGGTGAAGCCGCTTGTCATATAAGCTGTTTGAATACAAAGTTAAATTTCTGCAACTGGAGAAGTGACCAACCTAGGTTTTGATCCTCAGCATTTCATATGGCTCCCTAAACCCTGGCAGGAGTGATACCGAGCCACAAATGATGCCTGAGCATTGCTGGGTGTGGTCAAAAATATATATATGTATATGTATAAATTTCTTATTTCTGTTTTCTAGTGAGACTGCTTTGGAAGGTATAGGTGTTACTGTTTGTTGTTCTCGTCTGGATGTTTAAGTTGCCTCTAAGCTCTAAAATGTTTTCTGTATAAATGTGCATGTGACGTTTCTGCTTACTGCCCTTCTATGTAACAGTTAAACTGATTAATAATTCACGTCAGAAGTATACATTTCAAGGGCTGGAGAGATAGTATAGTTGGTCAGCACTTGACTTGCACCCAGCTGACATGAATTTGATCCCCAGCATCTCATGGTCTCCTGAGCCCTGCCAGGAATGATCCCCAAGCACCGCTGGGTGTGGTGGCCTTAAAACCAAAAATAGCAATACAGTTCAGGGCCAGACAGACAGTATAGTGGATAAAATATTTTCCTTGGATACGCCTCTAGTTGTTCCCCAGAGTACACATGGTCCCCCAAATGCTGATCGATCCCTGAGCAATACTGGGCATAGCCCAAAAGAAAACTAATCTCCCAAAAAAGTACACAGTTCTGGGATCAGGTCGATAGTACAATGGTTAAACTGCATGGAAGGTTTTGATCCCGATACCACATGGCCTCCAAGTATTGCTAGATGTAAGCTCCTGTGGTTCCTGGCGCCGCAAGGCCCAAGCAGCTCTGTGTTCTCAGGCAGCGACCCCTGTGCCCCAAGTACCACTTGGGAGATTCACCCAAAATATGTCCAATCCATTGTCAGCTCTATTTTTTTATTTTTTTAGTATATGAAGAATAAATTCAGCTTCTTAGTTTTCCTTAACCCCTTAGCTATTAGCAGTCACTCCCATTTTTCCCCAGACTTAGACATTCTAGCATCTCTAGCATCTTCTCTACACACACACACACACACACACACACACACACACACACACTCTCTCTCTCTTTGTTTTTATAGTTCTTACAGTCTGAACTTTTCACATAAATGGCTTCATACAAGGTATGGTCTTTAGACATATATGGTCACATGGTCTTTTTTTATTAAGTGAAAATCTGACAGCTTTCACAGGGTAACATTTTCAAGGTCTTGTGTCCTAGTACTTCATTATATAACAATATACCAATCCATTGTATGAATAGACAAACACTGTTCCATCTGTTAAGGAATGTTTACATGGGTAATTTCCTCTTCATATTTAGCATGAATAATACTTTGAACATTCAGTCTTTTCTCTGGGCATATTTTCATTTTTCTTGGGTGAATATTTGCAGATACATTTTCATTTATCTTGAATAAATAAGTGTATTTGGTCATAGGGTTTATATGATGTGTGATCTGTAAACACAGTATTTGTTTCAACATTGGGGAGTTTTTACAAAGTTGCTATACATTTTACCTTCCCACCAGTTGTGTACAAGTTTTCCACTTCTCCATCTCTTCCCTAGTGTGTGTTGCCTTATTTTTATTTTAGCTACTCTAGTAGGATGAAGTGAATCTCTTTGAGGTTTTGATTTCCATTTCAGTGAAATCTGATGTTACATGTTGGGTTCCTTCACACCCAGTGCTGCTCAGGAGTTGGCTTGGCACTCAAGAATTACTTCTGGGTGTGACCATATGAGATGCCAGGGATCGGATCCCAGTAGGCCACCTGCAAAGCAAGCGCCCTAACAACTGCTATCTCTCTGACCGCCACGTGTAGGGTTCTTACGTCATGACTGTCTGTTCAGATCACAGTCATTTTTAAATTACTCTTGTTTCTGTTATTGTTAGTTTTAGGGGCCACACCCTAGAGGTGTTTGGAGCTGCTCCTGGCTCTGTCTTGGGAAAATGCTTCTGACTGCTTGGAGGACCGTGTGGTACCAGGAATGGAACCAAGAATAGAACCTAGGCCTCCAGCATGCAAATGTGTGTGCTCAGCTCTTTGAGCTTTCTCTCCGCCCTTGTCTTTTTATTATAGAGTTGTGAAAATAGGCATTATCTGTATTACTATGTCATTCATGAAATACCTTTTTAAAAATATCTCCCATTGTCTTTGAATTTTTTCTTTTCCTTATTCTTGATAATATTTGAAGCACTTTTTGTTTAACTTTGTTGAAGTTTGATTTTATCTTTCTTTTTTTGTTTCTTGTGATTTTTAGTATTCTCTCTTAAGCGGTACCTTATTCCAGGTTTGGGAAGATTTACATCTGTTTTGGTGTTTATTCCTTTTAGGGCTGATTTTTGTATATGGTCTTAAGGGAAGGGACCCTTTCATTCTTTTTATTTTTATAAGTTTTGGGGCCACTTCCAGCTGTGCTCAGGGGTTGCTCCTAGCTCTGCACTCAGAAATCATTCCTGGTGGTACTTGAGAGACCATATGGGATACTGGGGATGAATTGAACCTGGAGCTCTACCCACTATATCTCTCTCTGATCCCCACCTCCTTCATTCTTTAGCATATGGGTCTCTAGTTATTTCAGCACATTTGGTAAACACATAGTATTCAGTATTACGACTGACACAAGAGTTTAAACCAGAAGTTGGTTTTTTTTTAATTTTTTCCCTTGAAATTTTATTACACCACTTTTAGACATACAATTGCAAGATGCTCATGTCGAGTTTTGGTTCTACAGTGTTCCAACACCCATCCCTCCACCCAAACCCATCTCCCATCACCAATGCCCCCACCCCCCCCCCACACACACACACACACACCTCAACTGCTTGGCGGGTTCTGTATGTCTTTTCTCTCCTCTCTATCTCTCCTGCCTACCTTTCCTACACATCGTAGAATGCAGTACATTAAAAAACATAACTGTTTCCACTAGTTGGCCCCGCAACTTAGGGGCCTCATGGTCAGCGTCCAGACAGTGAATATGGCGGCTAATGTGGTGGGCGAGTCATCCGGCTGCTTCCGGGACCCCCAGAGGTGATGGGCTCACTCCCAAAACCCATCAGTCCACCTGGGGGCCCCATGGTCAGCTGAGCCGGGGAAAGTCGAGTTCCAGCTTCCCCAGCCGTGTCTGAGGCCCCACATGCTATGGCTGGTCGCCCCAAGGCAGCTCCTGGGCGGGGCCACCAGGCTCGGCCAAAATGGATGGGGGAAGGGCCGGCCCCAGCTCCATCTGAGGAATTCCCGATTCCTGCTTCTGGGAGCTCCTACCTGGGCTTGAACTCGTTTTGTTCTGTTAATCTGGTCTTGAGGTAGCATCCTTCCCGGGCGGGCGTAAACCAGAAATTTAATGATCTCTTTAAGTTACATATAATGCCTTTTAATGTCATGGGGGTGGGGTTCCTGGGTATTTATATAGATTATTTTGTCTTGAAAATTAATGACATTTTAATAGTATGTGATTTTGTTAACTTCAATAATTGTAAAATAGAAAATAATTTAGTTTTGTACCTAAAATGATTTTTTTTGCTTTTTTTTGTTTTTTGTTGTGTTTTTTAGGTGTGTAGTATGCATGTGTGATTTTGAGTCAAGGCAGCTACTTAGAGTTTTACCCTGTAACCATGAGTTCCATGCCAAGTGTGTTGACAAATGGCTTAAGGTAAAGTGATAGCATTTGTAAAGAGAATAATACTGAATTTTCTTTTTTTTTTATTGACCATAGTTATGTGTAGAATCAGTCTAGGTTTCTTGGAGGTGGGTATAGGAGACTAAATTGAAACAGTTTTTTGTATGATTGCTAAAAATGAAGAGAAAAAGCTGGTTAAGATTAAGATCATCTTAGATTGTGTAAAACATGAAAGTATGATACTGTGTCCTGACTTTCATGTGGCCTGAATTTGTTAGGCCGGTTTCCTCTGAGTTGGGGGCGGGTGTTTATCTCAGTGGAGCTCCTTTGTCAGAAAGTTCTATCGCTGAAACCCACTATGATTTTCTGTTTTCGCCTTTCTATGTAATGCTCAAGGGATACTAAATTAGTGCTTAGGCCTAAGTGACATTATTTCAGGGCTTCTAATTTTGTTTGTTTTTCTTTACTATCGCATGCTTATTCATAGTCTTCATTTATATTAGACGAAAATAAGTCATGAAGTAAAATTAGTCAACTTTATGTTGTGTGGTTTGACATATATAGAGACTCAGAACATTCTCATTGGGGATGATGCTGAGACTAGGTTAGTTATCTATTATATATAGATTATACTGGCTTAGGTATACTTTATTTAGGAAAACTGGTTAATTAAATCAGTTCTTTCTGTGAACACAGATTAAGGACATCAGTTTAACCCACACTGAATCCTGAAGAGTCCTTGATTTCTTAGGAAAAATAATAATATATTCAGAGTCCTAAATGTGAAGAACAACAGTGAGCAGAAAATTCTAAAATTGTTGTGGCTTCATAACTAGAGCATGAAGGAGAGTGGCCAGAGAAGAAATACCAAAGTCCAGATTATTTGGGTGGGGGAGGGGGGGTCTTGTTCCTTTGGAGAATAAAGTAAAATAGAAATTTGAGGGGAGGGATCAGGGAAAGAACAAACAATAATATTCTGGTCAAGATAGATGTGAGTAGTAGTCATTAGAGAATAGAAAAGTACTGTTTTGAAAGCTATCCTGATGTAGAAATGAGAGTGTTAATATGTAGTCAAGAGTAGGTTATAGAGGTTAATAAGTCAGGCCTGTTTGGGGCTTTGGCATACAGCAAATAGTGTGACATTGTTGATGTAGTTCTAAATTTATACAAAGTGGTGATGGGCAATCTTGGCTATTTGTAAGCTATATTAAATATTTGAAATGTGTGTTTCCTCAAAGGATCAAAAAATGAAAAGCTATATAGGAAATAAAAGCAACTCCTTTTTAAAATAGGTTTTTTAAAAAGTCACAAGTCGTAAGTCACAGTTCAGACGTCTTCTCTTGTTTTTCAGGCAAATCGTACTTGCCCAATTTGCCGAGCTGATGCTTCAGAAGTTCACCGGGATTCAGAATGATCCACCTAAGAGCACAAATTTCATTTGGGTGTTCTCATCACATGTATATATGGACTATCCATTGAACTTAACCTGTGCGGCTTCCAGCCCTCCATTTTTCAAAAGGGTCAATGGACCTTTTCTTTTGCACTGTGTGACTTAATCAACTATAAAAGCTTACAATTAGTCTTCACAATTATGGGATTGTTATACTAACCGTGTGACTGGAACTCCAAAGACTTTTTTCTTTAGCTTAATTTTGTGTGTGCACTAACATTCCCTGGTTTTTGTGTGATCATTCCGAGTGTTGCTGCAAGATTACAGTGGACGTGATCTTTTAGCATGTGCTTTTATAAAAAGTGGTAGCTCCAGATGATATAGCAATCTACCTTATATAGAGCCTTCAGAAACTGTGAGTGGACATGAATGCAGCGTGTGGCTGTTGGTGATAAATGTGTCTCCGTGTGGGTGTGTGCAACTACTTGTGTGAGGGCATGGTAGCTAAAGTATGTATGAGATCCTATATACCAGCATGTACCAAGAATGTGTGTGTAGTTTTAATTATGCTGCAATGTATAATCTGGTGTGTTATTTAAACAGCACTAGTACTGTACACTGGTTTCCCCTTGTGTTTGCTGTTGCACACTGATTGCTAAGGGTGCATTCATTATAAGCATTGAATACTCCCGCCCCTTTCCTTCCCAGTGAGTGGAATGAGAGCCTTCTTCCTTTGCTTCAGGCAGCTGTCACCTTCTCTTCTCAGTGGTCCCAAGTGGGTCACTTAAGAAAAAAAGCGTAACAGAGTCTCACTCCATGAACCTGATTTTTTTATTCAGTTGTGAAAAAGAAATTTTTTAATCTCCAACTTGCTGTTTTCCAAAAAGAAGGTGCAATATCATATATCATCAGTTAGCAATATTAACATTTCGATCAATGGTTTGAATGTCGATACTTTGTTTTTTCCTTTACATTTCCAGTAAGCTTCTTGCAGGAAGTACTTGTGATTTTTTTTTTTTTTAATGTTTTGATTTGTAGTCTATTCTGAAGATAGATGAGTAATATATTTCTAAGAATACCACTGGTCCTACAAAGTCTCATCTCCTCGACTTCTGATTGTTGCCTTTGTTCAAGCGCCCATAGGCAACTGAATTGTTCTGAGTAAACGATTTCTGTTTCTAGTCACTTCGCCTAACAAGCTCCAGCTCTGAAAGTTGTCTAGTTGTTCATCCCCAGTGAATGTGCTTCTCATCAAAACCGTTTCGGGACGGATCAAATGCTGTGACGGTTCAAGTTCCTTAGACTTGATGTGCTTTGGGGTTTTACTGAGAACAAGATAACAGGCGTCCAGAATACTTGCAGTGTAAATGAAGATTTGACTTTTGTATAAAAAATAATGCTGTAAAACAGGAATTGACCTTCCTTTAGTTGACCTGACATAATACATAGTTGTGTGGATTTTTTTAATGAGTCCTTTGACCATAATTCAGATGATTTAAAGTCATTTTTCCCACAGTGTTTAGATTTCTTTTCGTTCTTTTACTGTATTCAGCATTGTTTGCCTCTGCAGTTCGTAGCTTTGCTTCATTTGCAGTGTGCACAGCTGTGTCATTCCTGTCAGGACCGTGACCGCTTTGTTGCTGCCGGCCTCGCTCAGCTTTGCGTTGGCTCTCGTCGGCCTCTCTGTGTTAGCTGCCTGTCACTGCCGGGCTGCTTGCCCTCCTTGGCGTTTGTGAGCTCGTCACAGCTTAGAGCTCAGTAAAATCCATTCACACAGAAGCACAATTTTGCCGTTTTCCAGACACTGTTGCCTCTTACCTAGTCGAACAGGATTTTGCATTCTTTCTATTTGTTCTATATTTGTCAATGCATTAGCTATATATCTAAAGAGTGGCAAAATGCACATGACTTTTTTAAAGCATTGAGGTCAACCCTCACCTGTTGATAATAAAAAGTGTGTTAACGGCCAAAATTATTGGCATAATAACATTACAAATCACGTATAGTTTAATCTTTATTTTTTTAATTAAAAATCATGTTAAAATGGCAAAAGTTCATCTTACACATAGACTTTTATATAGCTGCAAAACAAAATTTGTACAGATCTAACATAACACTATTACACTCAGTATTCATTTTATCGAAGCATGCAAGTAAAGCACTTTTTCTAATTTATATAGACACTTATTAACAAGGCACATTGTACTAATGCCTCGGAAAAGTAGCTTTTTTCCTCCCTCTGGCAATGAATTCTTACAATATTCCTTATGTGGTAAATTTTTGAGAGGCAGCTGGCAATTTTGGAGGCAGCAGGGTCAATTCGGTAAAAATCTAAATTGTTCCACTCTTATTGGTGATCTGTCTTGGGGAACATCCTTCATTTGCACGGAGCTCTCCAGAGTGTGTGCAGACTTGCTTATTAAGTCATGATCAGTGGGTATTAGAGCACATGGTGTGACCTGAACCAGCGCAGAGACTCGTGCCCAGCACTTGTCGCCGCGGGTGACGAAGCCAGAGAGCAAGAGCTGTTGTGTTGCCGTCGTCCTCTTTCCTCCAGCACAACCTTGGCTCTGCCATCGTTCTCTGCTGTGGGGTTTTGAGGGAGGGGGGTTTTTGGGAGGGGGCAGTTTTTGTGTTTTTTTTTTTCATAAATTATCTATTTTTTTGTTTTAGGACTCCCTCGCCCCTCCACTCCACCCACCCCCAAAAAAGCACGTCAAGGCCTCTGGGTATCAGGATCTCTCTAGGAATTTTCTGCCCTGATTTGAACAAAATCTGGGAAATGTTGAAAGCATATCTAGATTTTATGTACTCTGAAATGTGATTTGTTAAAGATTCTTAAATTGGGGCCTCATATATTTTGAATAAGATCTTTAAGTCAGGTGAGAATGTTTTTCACAGGTATCTTTAGGCCTTCAATAGAAAGCTGTTGTCCCCCTGTTGGTACATTTGGTTACCTCATTTTGCTGTTTGAGATTATGAAAGCTTCCAGGGGTATCTTTCAGGAATCATTTGCTGAGTCATTTCCTCAAATCATATTCCACTGTATCAGTTAACATAGTTTTAAATGTGCGTATTATAAATATCTGTAACCAAATCATTTGAAGGCTTGATAAATTTTTAACAAAGTTTGTACATTTTTTATGAAAGTTACTAGTAATGCTTTACTAAGTAGTGCAATGAATTTTTATTTTTAATCCCTGTGCCCAATTTTGGAGTTGAGAGGGTTGTTGGTAATAAATGTATGATGTACACTTAATCCTTTTCGTTGTTTCCTGTCACTGTGTCAGGGCAGGCAGGGGTGTGTGTGTCTCAGGGAGGGCCAGAGGGGCGTTTCGTGGAATTAATAGAACTGAGCTACTAGCTGTGAAAATTTAATATTTAGGATGTAACTTGGACTTTAATTTTGTATAAATATTCTAGAAACACATAATTATATCCTTAAAAGACCAAAATAACTAAGATGAGCTCATTTTAGCTCATTAAGAATAGCAGAGAAATCCAAGTAGTAAGCAGCTTTCTCCCTTCTGGGCTGGTGCGTGTTGGACTAAACCTGGCAGTTTCCCGGGACTGGTGTGCGCGGGGAACCGTGCTGTGCCGGGAGCGCAGATCTGTGACTCCAGCAGTGCAGAAACTTCCCCAGGACACCCCTTTGCGGGTATCTTCCTGGCCCCATGAGACCTGGGAAATGTACTTACTTTAGATAATCGGATCATTTTGTCTTTAATAAGTACTTATGTCCGGTTCCTATCCATATATCATGGAAAGAGGATCCTCTACTTGACACACTTGTTATGTTTGTGTTGTTACCTTTAACTGAGAAAGGGAAATATCCCTGATAAAAGCAGTCTACATATATGCTGACTTGTATAGCCTGGGAAGTAGAAATTAAATCTATACAGTTGTGGCTAAATAAAAATGCCAATTCTCTTTTAGGAGGTAGTCATGTTTTGGCTAAGGGAAGGTGATACTTAAGTACTCAACTGACAACCAGAAAGCGAATTTTCCTAATTATTTTCATAGTTGTAGCTTACTTGGAAGAGTATGTTGGATCTTTTTTAGCATTTCAGAAATTCCCAGACGTGGGCTGTTTTATGCCAGACGCATTTACCCTTTATTTAAAACTCATGACTTCCACAGCAAGGCAGGGAGGACCATGTGTCTGACCCATATAGTACAGCCCATGTGTAGCAGCTCCCGCCCATCACTCCACCACAGCGCCCACTGCTCAGTATCCAGGGCCTGGCCAGGAAGAGATTCGTCCCAGGAAGCCACAGGATTCTCAGGGTCTCTCAGTGACAGGAGTCTGAAGGTGGTATAGGATGTGGAGTCTGGACTTCCTCGTTGCCTAGCTTCTTTGTCACCCTTATGCCTTGGTGTAATGCTAATTAGCTGTACCAGTTCCTCAAGTGTACCCAATGTGCCAGTTCAAGCACCACTGGCTACTGTTGGATTAAAAATTCACAAAACTGGTCCTACAGTAAAATTCTTTTTTTTTTTTTTTTTTTTGCTTTTTTGGGTCACACCCGGCAATGCTCAGGGGTTTCTCCTGGCTCTGCACTCAGGAATAACTCCTGGCGGTGCTCGGGGGACCATATGGGATCCCGGGGATCCCGCCGGCATGGGCCGGCCGCGTGCAAGGCAAACGCCCTACCCGCTGGGCTATTTCTCCAGCCCCTACAGTAAAATTCTTAGCAATGTCTGTGGTCAGATCACTTCCAACTGTTTCAGATTTCTTAGCTGCTTCAAACTAATGCCCACATCAGTGTTGCTAGCTTTGGTTTGCTTGAGCCACAAACAGTGGTACTCTGGGGCTATTCCCAGCTTGTTGAAAGGGGTTGCTCCTGGAGATCAAACCCGGACCTCCCACACACAGAGCATAAAGCATGCTTTGCTAGCCTTTCATCAATCTCGAAGGCAGGGAAATGTTGCATTTTAATAGCCACATTAAAGAAGACCGTAAAGGGTCCAGAGTGATGGTACTGCAGGTCAACCTGGGCTCAATCCCCAGCTTCCCATGTGGTCCCCTGAACCCACCAGGAGTGATCCCTGACCCATCATTGTTCCGTTATAGAATCAAAATCTTAACAAATCCTAAAAATGATAAATGAATTCAAAAGGCCATGTTACTGGTTTTCATGTATGTAAATACTAAAGAACTCTAGAGACCATTCATATGTGTATATTGGGGCTTGCAGAGGTAGGTGGTTTGGGTGTAGTGAAGGTGTGTGGGGAGTCTGGGGTCAGGACAACATTCTGAGACTAATAGATGCACAAATGCTCATACACTGAAGGCCAGGCCAGAGAGAACCTTTATTACATCCCTCACGAGTGGGTTGCTGGGGTTTAGTCTCCAGCACTGCTAGGGCGGCCCCAGAACAAGGTCATTGAATTGTACGTCTTTAATAGGTACCATCACTCTGGAAAGTTTACGGTCTTTAATGTGAAAAGCGGGGTTCGACAGGGTGATACCATTTCACCAAAACTCTTCAGCGCCACCCTCGAGAACATGCGACAATTAGAATGGGAAGGAATGGGAGTATAGGTAGATGGTCGGCAACTACACCACCTCTGCTTCACTGATGACATCGTTCTAATAACACCAAACATTAGCCAAGCGGCACAAATGCTGGCTGACTTCGACCAAGAATGTGGAAAGATAGGTCTACAGCTGAATCTAAAGAAAACGATGTTTATGAAGAATGAACTAGTTCCAGAGGCCCCATTCACTCTCAATGGAACAAACATCTCTGAATGCAGCAGTTATGTGTACCTAGGTCGAGAAATCAACATGATGAACGACCTAAAACCTGAGCTGCGCAGGAGGAAGAGAGAGCGGCATGGAATGCCTTCAAAAGCATCGAAGAAATAGCTAAAAAGGACAAAAGAACCTCCGGCTCCGGGCACATCTCTTTGACTCCACCGTACTCCCTGCATTAACATACGCCTCAGAGACCTGAGCCCTACGAAAGCAGGATGAGAATGCTATTGGCGTCTCCCAGAGAGGAATCGAAAGAGCTAAGCTTGGAATATCACGCCTCACTCAAGTGAGAGAAGGAATCGGAGTTCTGACCTCCATCGCTATTCCAGAATCAGGGACGCTGTCTCGTTTGCCAAGGCATCGAAAATCAGATGGGCTGGACATGTAATGCGATTTGGAGACAACCGCTGGACTAGAGCCATTACCGACTGGATCCCACGGGATGTCAAAAGATCACGTGGCCGCCCACCTACAAGATGGTCAGACTTCCTTGTCAAGACCCTGAAGGAACGGTTTGAGGCTCTTCATATTCCTGAATCAACCAGATGCCATTGGGCTACATTGGCACGTGATAGGGTCCAATGGAAATGTTACTGGCGCCCCGCTCGAGCAAATCGATGAATAACGGGATTCAAGTGATCGAGTGAAGTGATCAAGAATAGGTGAATTGTGTGGTAATTATATATTATTAAAGCGGAGGGGCCGGAGCTATAGTCCAGCGGGTAGGGGCGTTTGCCTTGCACACGGCCAGCCTGCGCTCCAGCCCAGGTTCGATCCCCGGCATCCCATATCGTCCCCCGAGCACCGCCAGGAATAATTCCTGAGTGCAGAGCCAGGAGTAACCCCTGAGCATCACCGGTTGTGACCCAAAAAGCAAAAAAAAATAATAATAAAGTGGGGGAGGTGTTATATCCAGCTGTGCACATAGGCCGCACCTGGTGGTACCCAGGGCTTGCTTCTGGCATTGCTCTTGGATTATTTCTAGCAGGTCTCAGGATCTTAAAGTAGGTGTTTTAGAACATTTCCACCAGAATGAATATCTGCAATGAAAATGATTGACAACATACATGGTTAAGAATATAAAACTATGTACCTGCTGGTGGTAATGCTAAGCACGTCCCCACGCTCCTAATCTGCCCACCGGAGGTCATGTATAAGAATTCTCATAGTCAGGTGTGATAGAAGACCAAAGTATTTTTGCCTTTTCAAAAATTGTGCAAGTAACCTGCTTAGGACAGGGTTAATGTGTGCATTTGGTGTCATAATTAATGAGCCCTTACCACTATGCTGATCATGGAGTCCGGCCTCTTCCTCCTCCCGACCCCAAGCTCCCGACTTCTTGGTAACCAGTTATGTACACAGAGTCGGAGGGTTTGAGATCAGACACTGTCCCTTTGCTTTGTGGAATGCATAGGAGTGAGGCCATGGGTCTTTCCCCCTCCCTCTGGCTTAATCTTCCTGAACACGATCCCCTCTTGCTCCATCCGCTTTGTAGCCAGAATGGAGGATTTTCTTACAACTGAGTAGTCCTACAGCTTGTATATATGCCAGACAGTGGTTTCGTCCCACTCGTGGGAATCTTACAGCATAAAATGGTGTACTACACAGCAAAGTGGGTGAATCTTCAAGTAGTGAGTAAGAAAATACTGAACTTTACAGACAAGTTCAGACAGGAGCAACTCGAGTACAGCAGGTAGCGAGCTTGCCTTGCACGTAGCCAGCCTGGGTTTAATCCCGACGCCCAATATGGCCCCCAATCCTTTCCAGGAGTCCTCCCTGACCACAGAGCCAGGACTGAGCCCTGAGCACCAGCAGGTGTGACCCAGAACAAAAGTTCAAACAAGAGCAAAACGGGTTTCTGGAAGTTTCTGTGCATCTATGTATTTGGTACACAAGTGCTTACATCTGAGAAATTCACTATACACAAATTGTGTATTCAATTTTGTCCCAGGGGTGGGGGGTGGGGGGGGCAGAGCGGGTGTCACACCTGGTGATGCTCAGGAGTTATTTCTGGTTCTGCGATCAGGAATTAACTCCCGGCGGTGCTGGGGGGCCATAATGGATGCTGGGATCGAACCCATGTTGGCCACATGCAAGGCAGACGTCCTACCCGCTGTGCTGCCGGTCCAGCCCCTGTCATTTTATAGACAAAGAGGCTCAATGGAGTGAGTGCTTTACATGTGGAAGGTCTGGAGTCCTCTCCTTAAGACACCCTGAATATCCAGCTGTGGTGGTCCTCAAGCACTCTGGGTATGCCAAAAAGCTATTCCATGACTTTTGTTTGGGCCAACACGGCAGTGCTTCAGGGATCAATCATACGGGTGCAGGGTTTGAACCCAAGTTGGCCGTGTGCAAGGCAAGCACGTTAGCCCCTGCACTCTCTGGCCCCGCCATCACCCATTTGACAAGCAGGCCTGGAGTGCATGTGTGCAGGTGTTCAGCATCTTAGATGGGCAAAGCAGCAGAATCCCCTGCGTTGTATCCCAAACCTCAGCAAAATCAGCGAGGGAAAACTCACATGCCCAGAGAACTGTTACGAGTCAAAGATAGTACAGTGCGTGGTGTTGCCTTGCACAAGCCTGGCCTGGGTTTGATTCCCGGCGCTACGTTGGGCCCCCTGAGCCCCACCAGGAGTGATTCCTGAGAAGTTGTGGCACCCCCAAAACAAAAGCAACCAGAACAATTGTGTTTTCAACTTCCATTTGTTTGCTTCCACCGTATAAGTTTACCTGCAGGACACCAGGGGGCACTGTTGTACAAAACCAGGTTCCAAATCAGCTTTTTAACATACAGATCAGGACTGTTAGGGTTATAATTGTTCGAAATACACTTTTTTTTTTTTTTTTTTTTTTTGCTTTTTTGGGTCACACCCGGCAATGCTCAGGGGCTACTTCTGGCTCTGCACTCAGGAATTACTCCTGGTGGTGCTCGGGGGACCATATGGGATGCCAGGGATTGAACCCAAGCCACGTGCAAGGCAAATGCCCTACCCACTGGGCTATTGCTCCGGCCCCTCGAAATACACTTTAATGTTGCTGTTATTTACAAAAAAAAAAAAAAATCTGGGATTGTTTGCCAGAATGGTAGTGAATCACGGCAGTTCGAGTCACGTTCCTTCCTGAGCATGTGTTTAATCCATTTTAGGTTGGGACCTACAAGCTTACTGGTTTTTGAGCCATACCCAGCTGTGCTCAGGGTTTCTGGCTCTGTACACCGATCATACTCCTGGCACACTCGGGACCATGTGGGTGTCAGGGATTGAACCGTGAGGGATTTGCGTGAGGTCAGCCGAACGCACAAGAAGGACCTGCCCACTAAGCTTTGTCTCTGGTCCCCGTGGCGTAAAAGTTTGCAGTGCTTCAGCATATCTGACGCAACTGTGGTTTGGGCTGTTGTGCTTTCTGGTGACTTCATTTAGCAATAAAATGAGGTTTTCTCATATTGATCAAGTCCTGCCTAAGGATGTGCTGGAGGTGCCCAGGCCTCCTAGACGTCCGCTGAGGAACACTTGGTCTTGCTGGACTCCCTCTGGTTTTGCTATAGGGCCCGTTTCTCCTCATTTGCTGTTGGTCCTCTCGATCTGCTCTACATTCTACCCTCCTGATTTCTGTTTCTCACCTGAATTCCTTTAAAACCTGGGTTTGGGGGCTGGAGTATGCAAGGTGTTTGCCTTGCATAGGGCAGACCTGGGTTCGAGTTTCAACATCCCATATGGTCCCCGAGCACCTCCAGGAGAAATTCCTGAGTGCAGAGCCAGGAGTTACTCCTGAGCATTACCAGGTGTGACTCAAAAGAAAAAAAAAATCCTATAAAAATAGTAAAATCTGGGTTTACCGGGGCCAGTGATCCTGCGGGAAGAGTCAGGAGTAGCTCCAAAGCGCCACTAGGTGTGGGCCAAAAAAATGAAAGTAACTAAATCAGGGTTCCTTGGTTTGTGGGGGTTTTTTTGTTTGTTTTTTGGAGGTGTTATTTTGTTTGCTTCTGGATCACATCCAGCAGTGCTCAGGGGTCACCCCTGCTCTGCACTCAGCAATTACTTCTGGTGGTGGTTTGGGGAACCATATGGGATACCAAGGATTGAAGCCGGTTGGTTGCGTGCAAGCCAAGCGCCTACCCGCTGTGCTATCGCTCCCGCACTCTGGGATGTGTTTTGCTGCCTGTGGTTTTCTCTGCCCTCTCCTGCTCATGCCACTATAGGGTCTTAGGCACAACTTGGCAGATTCATAAGCATCTTCAGGCATGTCCCCAGAGCTGCAGCTGGCTCCAGCTTCCAGCACTGACCTTCCAGCACTCAGTCACAGTATTTCCAGATAAGAACTCCAGCATCCCCAAACTCGTTTCTAGCTGTTGCCTATCACACAGTCACCCACACTTTTGCCAGAACCCGAAGTCATCCTCTGCCTCTTCTCCCTCTGCTCTTTTCCCTCCGAGGTTTGCCACCCCCGCCCAGAGCAGAGTCGGTGCACAGGGGTAAAGGGCTGGAGCCATTGCTCTCCATCTTGCTAGTGTTTTTCTTTCTTTTTGAGTCCCACATGACAATGCTCAGGGGTTACTCCTGGCTATCTCGCTCCAGCCCCCATCTTGCCGGTCTGGGGATCATGTGTGTCTCACGGCCCGAGCTCAGGCTCCACCATCTGACTGCTCGAGCTCTGCACCCCTTCATTCCCTTTCAGATCTCACCACCTCCTTGTGAATGTGAATTGTCCAAAATACAAAGCTGACTGGCTCTGTCCAGTAATTTCCCCACACCCATATCTGCAAACCCTAAGGACAGTTTCATCAGACTGGCCTTTCTATATCAGGTTTGCAGCTTCTAACTCAAGGCCCCTGTGCCCTGCCTTTTACCTTCTTACTGGTTTTTTTTGTTTCGTTTGCTTTGAGAGTCATACCGGCGATGCTCAGAGGTACTCCTGACTCCATATGGTGCAGGGAAAAATGCTGAGGGCGCCCGCACAAAATCCAGGAGCAGGGTCAGGGGATCCCCTTCTGTCCCAGGGGGTCAGTGGCGGTGGACGGAGAAAGACGCAAGAACCCAGCGAAGTTTCAAAATGCTTTACTTAACACAGGTCCTGGCATACAGATCAGCAATAGGAAAACCACGAACTTAGGGTTCCCGGCTGGGCCCCGCCACGTGTAAGCCAAGATGGCTGCCACCACATGTTAAGGCCCTGCAGAGAGGAGACAGCGAAGCGGCACCAGCAGAAAGGGGGAAAAGGGAGCAAGGGAGAGAGGAAGCAGGCTAGTTTTATATCCCGGCAACCCAGAACTCCCCTCCAACAGAAAGCCATCAGGGTCAGGTTCCCTCAGGTAATTTCTCCCAGTTCCTCACTTAGGCCCTTTGAGATGTTAGATCTGCCTTGGAAATGACCCTGCAGGGTAGAGTGGAGGGCAGCAGCATCTGAGATGAACTGTATCTCAGAGTACAAAGGCACGCATCTGTACCAAAGAATATTCTATAGCCAGTTAAATATTTCTCCAAGCCTTCACAAGAGTCTTGTCTTAATTTTTATGGTTGTGCTGTATATTAGCTTTGACTTATCAGAAAGCCATGCTTGCTTGCTTGTAGGCAAACATCATTTCTCTCTGGACTGATTACTTAGAGATCCAGCGTAGCCAGGCAAATATGCTGGTAAGATCTAGCTAGTCCCGGGGCTGGAGTGATAGCCCAGCGGGTAGGGCGTTTGCCTTGCCGCGGCCGGCCTGTGCGGCCTGGGTTCGATCCTCGGCGTCCCATATGGTCCCCCGAGCACCGCCAGGAGTAATTCCTGAGTGCAGAGCCAGGAGTAACCCCTGAGCATTGCCAGGTGTGACCCAAAAAAAGCAAAAAAAAAAAAAAAAAAAGATCTAGCTAGTCCCACGATGATTGTGGCAGCATGAGAGAATATTTATACCAGCCAGTATAGAATACATGGTCAGATAAACTGCCACCTTCAAACTGTCCTCCTCCTGTCTACAAAGTGACCTGTAGGAGAGAACTCAAGGCCAGATGCAGAGGCTCTGGGCAGCAGTGTACTGCAACAATATGAGATGCCGGGAGTTGAACCCAGGTCAGCCACGTGCAAGGCAAGCGCCCTACCCACTGTGCTATCGCTCCGCCCTTCTTGCTGTTTATTGGCCACCCAGTTACCTACACTCACTACATGTTTTCTCAGGTCCTTTCTTAGCACTCTCTCCCTGAAGGGCCTCCTCATCGCCTCTGCCTTCTCTCAGCTCAACCTCCTCCCAGTTCTTCCTCTTCCCAGTTCAACCTCTTTCCTGAGGCCTGTTTCCTGTCTGGCTGGCCACTTCTTATCCCACTCCATCCACCTCCTATACAGGCCGATTCCCTTCCTGATGGCCTTCTCTAGCCTTTTGTGTAATCCTGACTCAGCCCTCTTTCCGCAAGGAACCTGCACGTGGAAGAAACTCAGGAAATGCTTTGTGTGGGTGGAGAGAGCTCCATGGGCTGTGCTTGCTTTAAGTCCAGGAAGCTGGGGATTCCCCAGCAATCCCCAGGAATCACCACTGAGCGTTGACCAGGGAGTAGCCCTGAGTACCACCAGGCATGGCCCAAAAAATTCAACCACAGAAAAAGAATAAATCCAGTAGAGAAGAAAGCAGGAAATCCAAGATCTCACTGAACCCCAGTGCTCTGCACCTCCCTCAGCTCTGGGAACTGATCTCTACTGGTGGATCCCTACACCAGTTCGGAGATGTGACTCAGCCAACTGTTCTTGCTCACTGAGACTCATAATTAGTACCTGGAAGGTGCCACTAATCAGCTACACACCTGTAGGTGGTTTACTTAATCCCTTTGGGCATCGTTCACTCTAGCAAAGGATGATGATAATTATTCACGCAGGATCAGAGACTAAGTGAAATAATTTGATGACAGGGAAGTGTCAATGAGAGTACCACCCAGGGAGCAGGCTCCCAGTGCTGCCTGCTTCTTTCAAGCATTCCCTAAGAGACAAAAGGCACCTCCAAGGGTCAGAGAGAAGGCTCGAATTGTGCTTATGTGGAGAAGGGGGGTGGCTAGATCCCAGAATTGAAGCCATTCCTTTATCCCCTAAAAAAAGTGCGATAGCGCAGGGGGGAGGGCATTTGCCTTGCACTCGGCCAATCTGGGTTCAATCTCCGGCATCCCATATGGTCTTCTGAGCACCGCCAGGACTAAGTCCTGAGTGCAGAGCCCGGAGTAACTGCGGAGCATTGCCAGCTGTGACCCAAAAAGGCAAAAAAAAATAAAAGTGTGTGCTTGTTTCATTTATCCCAAAACAAAGACTCATCTTTTCCCTCTGACCTTGGTTCTCGGTGTACAGAGCTAGACCTTTAGTTTAACGAGGAATTCCTTTGCCATGCTTCATTCCTATTCCCTATGCTCTGTGTTCATTGGGGGGGGGGGTTGACTGCTGGCAAGCTTCAAGGCAGCCCTGGGGGACAGCAGAGCTTGGTGAAGGTCACCTCTGAGTTCATTTCAGTTGCTGGAGCAGCTTTTGCTTTGAGGAGACTCGGCCATGAGGAGGGGGTCCTTTCATGAAATGTTGCCCACTCTTGGGGCATAAACGTGGGCTGCAGGGAGACACCCTCCAGGAAGGAGGGAAAATTAGTCTCCAGATGAAAGGGAATCCACTTGGGTCACTTGTCACTTATCTTCCCATTGTTCATGGATTTGCCTGAGTGGGCGCCAGTAACGTCTCCATTCGTTGGGACTGAGGTCCATTATTGTTACTGTTTTGGCATATCAAATACACCACGGGTAGCTTGCCAGACTCTGCTGTGGCTCTGGGTTCACCCAAGGGGGCCCAGTCTTTTTCTGTGTCAGATCATCAACCATCCAGGGCCCACGGGCAGAGCCCTGGGGTGGACAAGTCTGTCTCCTGTCTGCCACCTGCTGATGCAGCCGGGCATCGCAACCACACTATGTGTGTATATAGAGATAAAGTAAAAACAATCTCTTAATCAGCAAACCCGCTCAAATCTTTACCTACATATGGGCATGAGAATGATGGAGTAAGCATTCTAGCTGGTGGTTTAGGCTGAAGGGAATCCACAAAATTAAAAAATTGGGAAGAAACGATTCCTCACTCCCACCACTATGTCACTCTTGGTCGGCTTCCCTGAGCCACCCCGAAGTTTACCCTTGGCTGGCCTCTCACCTGAGCCAGTGAAGCCCCTTTTGCAGTCGAAACCATTTCAAATTGGCTTTCCCTTTAACTGACAAAATGAAATGTTCTGCCTCATATAACGCTGCCAAGTAATCCTGTGGCTCACGGTTTCATCACTGGCACCTTTCAGGCGAAGGTGCTGGAGCGGAAAACAAGCTTTGGTGTTTAAGATGCAAGACCATGTATTCAAATTCCTGAATCCTGAAATTCTCCGCCCAACCTTTCACCGTAGGGCATCTGCATTTAGCAATT
>JAJIBD010009149.1:0-50423 GCA_021461705.1 Cryptotis parvus | reverse complement strand
GTCTTGTGTGAAGATTCCTTTTCTTATCAAAGAGTTAAAATCAACCTTGTTGTCTTCTTTCTCTAAATCAAATGGACTTCTTGGTTCTTTTCCCCAATCCTCTCTCATTCCTGGGTTCCTATCATGTGTGTCATGACTCTCTTTAAAAATGATGCTACCTTTTATCAAGAGTCCTAAACAATGCATAGGGCTAAGGGAAGATAAATTCCCAGTTCTTTGGTCTTTACACAATTAGTTTTATTTGCTTAACTGGCTGGACTAGTTGATAAGTATTAGCTATGCAATGAGGTCAATATTTAAAATATGGTTCACATGCACAATATTTAGTGCACAGAAAGGAAATATAAATAAAGGTTCTTTTCCCTACCTACACAAGTTTCACCCCTGACCCATTTTGTTTCAGAAATAGCCAGTGGTATCAAGGGCAAGCTCAGAGATATTTCAGAGAGCACCCTTTCATCTCTACCCAAATAATTCTTTTCTTTAAACAATCCATATTCTTTTCAGAACATTGTCATGTTCCTCCTTTCTATTACACAGTTTTTTATATCCATTTAAAGTCAAATGTTAAAGATAAATCCAGCAGTTACAGAAAAAAATCAGAATTAAATTTCATTTTACCTTCATCAAAATTATGACAATGACTTTCATTTTTTTCTACACTATAGTATGTTTCAATGCAATATTTTTTCCACAAACTAGCTCTTGTAGATTTAACTGAAACAAAGTTTTATAATCTTCTAGGTAGAGCAAAATAACTCAGTAATTATTTATAAAGTTTAAATCTATAAACATATGGCTTAATTATTGACCTTCCGCTATAGTACATTATTGAATTATTTCCATTATCACTTAGCACTGCTTATAAAATGCATCCCTGTCAGGAACTGCCTCTGCTGAGCTGAGGGCAGCTGCATTTCCCAACAATATTAGGGAGCAGGATCAAACCCCCTTCTGCCCCAAGGGGACTGTCAGCTGGCAGAAAGACAAAGACTAGCAAATCCAGCAAAGTACCTAAATACTTATACTCACACAAATTCTGGCATTACAATCCAAGGATAGGTAGATCCCAAACTTTCAGCTTCTTGCAGGACCCAGGCCATGTGGTCAGTGCACAGGCAGAAAATAGACCCAGATTGGAATAAAATGGAAAAATGGTCTAAAAGCTCTTCTCCTTCCTTTAAACTTCTTTTATTGTCAGAAGCCTGCCAAAGATTTCCAGCCCAGCCCATCACAGGTTGGGCTGTCTAGAGACAAAGCCAGGTAACTTACCGTATAGAAATGTGGATCTGGGCCTGAGCGATAGCCCAGTGGGTAGGGTGTTTGCCTTGAACGCACAATCCTGGCATCCCATATGGTCCCCCAGTACCGCCAGGGGTGATTCCTGAATGCAGAGCCAGGAGAAACCCCTGAGCATTGCCAGGTGTGACCCAAAAAAGCAAAAAAAAAAAAAAAAAAAGGAAAGAAATTCAGATCTTCAGGCAGACCCTTGACTTAAGCTTAGCAAATGCTAATATGCCAGTGCTGACTTCCGAGATATGAATCTCCCTAGCAGACTGAAAAGGGTGACATCTCTGAACTATAAAGCAGTTCAGAATATAATTTGTAGAGAATGGTATTAATACTTTGTACCATGAATATATAGTCAGCCGATTTCAGCAAACTCAAGACCTCTACTAAGGTCTGTAATCTGTCAGAATAATTCACTTTGCCTTTTATGTTTAGAATCAGAGACACATGCATTTGCCCAGAGGCTTACTGGCATGTCTCTTTGAACTAGCAGAACTGATTATATTATGGTTGATCCAACATTTGCCAAATGGTCTCTTGAAATGACTGCATGTGTGTCCCCCGTGGGACATACATAGGGGCAAAATGAGAATTGCATTGGAGCTAGTCTAGATTCATGATAATTTTGTATAAAGTTATGAAATCAATCCAATTCTGCCCATGCCGCTAAACTCTGGAGATTCCTAACGGCAGGACGCAGCTCAACATGTGCTAAATTAGCAAGAGCCTAGAGCTCAATAGCGCATGCCACTCAACACATCCCTAACATTTTTTAGGTTGTTGGAATACAATAGTAAACTTAATAATAATTCAGAAATGCCAACCCTTTATATCTGCTACATATTAAATTGTCTGGCAACTATATCATATATACTAGTTTTATTATGCTTTACTATTTATAACTTATTTTAAAATGATTTTACCAGTAATCTGAGGACTTCCAACTATTTAAAATTAAATACTTGCGGGCCGGAGCGATAGCCCAGCAGGTAGGGCATTTGCCTTGCACGCGCCAGCCTGTGCCGGCCCGGATTCGATCCCCGGCATCCCATATGGTCCCCCCGAGCACTGCCAGGAATAATTCCTCAGTGCAGAGCCAGGAGAAACCCCTGAGCATTTCCGGATGTGACCCCCAAAAAAAAAAGCAAAAAAAAATTAAATACTTGCTATATTTATGCCGAATAATTTTTAAAGAGCATGGTCTGGGGAGGACAGATCTGGAGCCAAAAATAATTATCAATTAAGGTGGTTGGGAAAATTGGAAATAATGGTGGTGGGAAGTAACAATGGTGATGGGATTGGCATTGAATACTGAATGTTTTAACAAATTAACATGAACAACTTTGTTAAAAATGAGTTAGAAGCCCATTAAGTTCAATAAGTTCACTTATTAAATAAGTGAAATAAGTGAAAGCAATCAGAGCTACACTGTAGGATAAGTTCATCTGTAAAGTGAGAATAGCATGGTGGTGTTTGAGGAATTGACTGTGGACTGCCATTGCAGTCCATAATGCAATTCTTCCCAGGTGGGAAGAATGGCAGCACCTGGATGAAGAGCAGTGAATCCTGAACCAGAATGTGATGCTGGAAACCTTCAGTCACCTGGGACATTCACTCACCAAACCAGAAGTGAACATCAAGTTGTAACAAACAGCAGAGCCATGGCTTGCGGATTCCCAGAGGACAGTCTCTCAGAGCCTCGGAAGAAGCCAAATAAACCGCCACAGCATGACAGCAGCCATTTTCAACATCCGGGTTCCACAGCTGGTTAGAGCTCCACTCAAGAGAGAAGCCAATCTCAAGACTAGCTCATCAGAACCCCACCCTAGAGAGAAGCCTATTTCACAGACACAGATGGAGCTGCCAGCTCTCCCAGTTTCTACGTGGCTGCAGTACATCAGTAAATGCAAAACCTTTGAGTGCCCACATGGCAGGGCCTGGTAAGCTACCTGTATAGTATTTGATATGCCAAAACCAGTAGTAATAATAGACCTCATTCCCATGACCTGAAGGAATGGTTTGAGGCTCTTCATGTTCCTTGAGCAAGCAGAGGCCCTTAGGCTATGCTAGCACGGGATCAGGGACAATTGGAGATATTACTGGCGCCCACTTGAGCAAATTGATGAACAACAGGAAGACAAGTGATGCATGTGAAGTGAAAGCAATAGCACAGATGGCCCAACTTGCATGTATTCAGCTCAGTAAAAAGATCATGACTTTTAGCAACACCATTACAAGATATATGTTGCAATAAGCTATATAAAAGGAAATTAATAAGTGCCTGCTAAAGGAGCAAGCTTGGAGGTGGGTGGGAAAGTAGGGACTTTGGTGGCAGTAAGGGCACATTGGTAGTGGGACTGGAGTTGGAATACTGAATATCTGAAACAACTGTATTGTGAACAACTTTGTAAATCATGGTGTTTAAAATCAGATAAAAATTAAAAGTTAACAAATACATGCAACATGCACGGTATTGTTTTAGGTGTTTGAAATAAACCCATGCTCTACAAAACATACTTGAAGGCTGGGGAGAGGGCTCAAAACCTGGAGCAAAGAGTCTGATCTGCAGGAGCCCAATTTTAATCTCTAGCACTTCTTGATACACTGAGGAAAGCCCAGTATGACTCCCCCAATCAATCAATGTCCTTCTAGAACATTAAAAATCATTTACTTTTTAAACCACACTTTTTAAAAAATATTTTATTATACCACTGTGAGATATACAATTACAAAGATGTTCATAAGATGTTCATATTTGGGTTTCGGTCACATACAGTTTTCCAGCACCCATCCCCTCCATCAGTGCCCATTTCCCACCACCAATGTCCCCGATTCCCTCCCCCTCCTCTAGCCTGCCTCTATGGTATCGGGGAATGCCGCCAGGGTCCCCGACAGTGTCAGGACTGAAGTTCTCTTCTACCTCCGAGGAAGCCGGGAGAAGAGATGAAAACTCACGAGTCCGGGTGCAGTTCCAAAAAAAGGCTTTTAATAGTACAAAAGCTCTTCCACAGCAATATAATGAACAAACTCTAGCTCTGGTCTGAACTTAGACCATAAAAAGAGCCTAAGTCTCCCACCAAAGAGAGAGGATCTCACCTGAGCTGAGTCCTACCTAGAAGAAGGAGCAAAAGGCCAAAGAGCAAAAAGCCAAAAGCCAAAAGCAAAAAGGCCGAGGAGCCAAAAGTCACAGGAGCCAAAAAGCCGAAAGCTAAAAGGCCCAAAGCCAAAATGTGAAGGGGCCTCAAGTCAGTCCCCTTATATACACCAAAGTAATCCAGGGAGGGTTGTGTCAACAAAGAAATCTAAGCAGAGTGTAGTGCCACACCCTATTGCAGGTATAAATAAAGGTTACACCAAGGACTAATCCCGAGATTATCTCTTATGTAAAACACTGGAGAGAGAGAGGGGGCTGGTATAAAGTAATACATCTTAACTTCATGAGCTTCATGTAATCTAGATGGTACCCACAAGGTCCTTCTTATTATTATCTGCACCAGGGTGATTCTGAGTATCTTGTTCTCGGATACTGAAAGGGTCACACTCACCTTCTTAGAGCAAACTAGTATGATCCTTCCTATAGTCTTCCTATAGTCTCAACGTAGCCAGGGTGGTAGTCTCCTGGTAAATTGTAACTGTCCCACGCTGGGTGCAGTGGGTATAAAGAGGAGCTGTGCCCAATCTAGAAAACATAGAAGTCTTAGTAGATGTATAAGTCAGAAGTTACTCAATCAAGGTGACTTCTGTAACTGCCACACCCTCTAGCAGTGTTTACATAGAAGAGAGGTCTCATTAGAATGAACCTTGGCTTAAATAAGATTAAGCTGGGAGTGGGCAAAACAACAAAGCTCCCAGGTTAGCTAAACCTGTCCTCCAACACTATGGCAGGTTCTTTATTTCTTTCTCTTTCTCTCTCTCTTTCTCTTTTCCTTCCCTTCCACATTGTGGATTACAATACATACATTAAGAGGTTGTCATTTAAACCACACTTTAATTTGCTGACTTGAATTCAGCTCCTCCATGATAAATCTTTATCCAAGCCAATCCAATGCTTCCTCCTGATAGTAATATAATCCTGTCCTTAACGTTCTTTGGCTTTGTTCCATTTCTTTTTTATGACTATGTCTCCAACTCCCCCCCACTTCTTTTGATCTGAGTTAACAACGTTTAAAGGCCACCTCTTGGCACTTCCACATATTGTCTTAGAAAATTTATATTTTCGAGAAAAAAGAAAACAAATGGCAAGCTTCAGTATACATAATTGTTCTGTGAAGGCTATATAGGATCATTTTCTGGACATCAGTTCTCATGAAAGAGGTCTGTATCTCTCCCTCGGCCTCTTTCTGGCCATATCTCTCATCCCTCCCTATCTGCCATGAGTGCATTCAGGGATCTTTCTACTAAAATGGGGCTGGGGAGAAGGGAGATGGTGTTTCAAACTCCAGAAATGACCCGATCTATCCCCTGTTAAATCGCGTTTTTAATCAGTTGATGGTGGATGGGTTGTTTGAGGCACTTACTTGACCATGTAATCTCTCTGCCCTTTCACTCTCTCCTCTGCCTATTAACCTGCTAACCTACATCTACACTCTCCACTGGATAACAAAACATGTGTTAAAGTCACTTGTAATCTCCCAGGTTCTAATTCTTTATTGCCTGCCACACTGATCACTCTGGAAAGGCTTCTCTTAGCGACCTCAACACATGGTTCTTTCGCCCCTTTGCCTTCTCTCTAATCTAAAGTTCCTTCTCTTTGTGTATTTATCGTCTCTGTCTTAAACTTTTGTGTTGGTCTTTCTTGGGGTTTCTTGAGGTGTTTTTTTTTTAATTCCTTCTTTGGGAAGACTAAATTGATTCATTTTTGCAAAGCCTACCAGTAAGGAAAAGGCATTTGTGTTAGTACTCATCCAAAAACAGAGTCAATAGGAACACATGCATCTATATTAAAGGGGCTGAAGGGAAGGAGAGCGACAGAGATATTTTTAGAAATGGAGGGGGCAGTCAGGGATGTGGCTCATTCTTATATGCATAAGAGTTGAGTCCAATCCTTAGTTGAGAAAAATAAACAAAGGAATTGGGGTAGGGGCAGGGTATTGTTTCTTTTTATTTTCTTTTTGTGATGCCACTCCACCACTGCTACACTTCTCTGGTTCAAACTTGGTGATTCATTAAGCCACACGCCTGAGGGAAGCCAGCAATTCAAAACTTGCAGACTGGTAACTCAGGAAAAGTCCGCATTGCCATTTGAGTATCAAGACAGTGTGCTAGTTCCCTCTTTTTCCAATGGAATCAAGCTTTTTCTATTAAGGTCTTCCCATGATTAGATGGGGGTCACCCACATCTAAGTAGGGTGATATGTTTTTACTCAAAGTTAGCTGGTTTAAATGGTAATCTCATCTTTAAAATAGTTATAGGGGCTGGAGTGATTGTACAGTGGGTAGGGATGCTTGCCTTGCATGTGTCTTTCATGGGTTTGATCCCTGGCACCAAATATCCACATATGGTCCTTGGAACCTTCCAGGAGTGATTCCTGAGCACAGAGACAAGAGCAAGCCCTGAGCACAGCTTAGTATGTCAACCCCAAAAAAAAAAAAACAAAGACCCAAAATAAAACAAAATAAAAATCCACAGAAGAATGATTTTGTCCCTTTATACCCCAGGTATCATCTAGTATTTGTAGCCTTCTTTTTGACTTATGGAAAAGAGAATGACACTCTGAAACTACATCTCCATTTCTGTAAATAACAAGATTTCTTTTGGGGAGTAGGAAATGGGTGGCTTTGGGGGGTGCACACCTGCAGTGCTCAGGATTGCTCCTGACTTTGTGCTCAAGGATCACTTCTAGAGTGGCTCAAAGGACTATATGGGATGCCAGGATTGATCCAGGGTCAGTCACATGCAATGCAACTGCCCTTCCCACTCTACTATTGCTCTACCCCACAAATAGCAAAATTTCATCTTTTCTTATTACTGAGTCATATTCTTTATCCAAGCAGCTATTATTGGGAATCTAGATTGTTTCTAGATCTTGGCTTCTGTAAGTAATACTGCAATGAACACGGAAATGCATATAACTTTTTGAATGAATGTTTTTATATTTTTGGATAGATATCTAGGAGTAGAAGACATAATACTGTCTCTGAAATTATTTTCTTTTAAAATAAAATGGGTTAGAACCACACAGTACTGTGCAGAGGGCATTTGCCTTGCACATGGTTGACACAACTTCAATCCCTGGCAGTCTATATGGTCCCCTAAGCACCATCAGGAGTAACCCCCTGAGCATAGCCAAGTGTGACCAAAAAAAAAGCAAAAATATAAATAATAAATAAATAAGATGTCCACCTTCCCTCCTCCATACCTCTGTTGATGCTATTGCTACAATGATTAAGGGTCACATATATGCTTGGTTGTAGTGCTCACTAGAGGTTCTTGGAGACTTGTCTCACTCCAAGCTCATTCCTGGTAATGGTGTTCACACATATGTTTAGTCATAGTGATTTTTACGGGGAGTCACACCCTTTTTATTGTGGTGCTTGTATACATGTGGTCACAGAATGTTCAACACTGTCTACAACATAGGTTGTCATAGATAGCAGAACTTCTAGGCATTAATTGTACAGCTGACTGGGAATAGTTGTTTATTTGTTTTTTTTGGTGGGAGTCAGGCACCTTGAGTGATACTCAGGGTTTATTCCTGCCTTTAGTGCTCAGGAATTACTATTCCTGAGCTATTATTCAGGAAACTGCTATTCCTGGTCATCTTGGAGGAACATATACTGCCCTACCCAGTATACTATTGCTCCACTCCCAGACTGGAAATTGTTTTGGGTCACATATGGCAATGCTCAGGGGTTACTCCTGGCTTTGCACTCAGGAATTATTCTGGTTTTCTAGAATGGAACCCAGGTCGGCTCCCTGCAAGACAAACACCCTACCTGATGTACTATCGCCCACCCACACCCATACTGACAATTTAAAAAAATAGTTTATTATACCACCATGAGCTATACAATTACAAAGGTGTTCATGGTTGGGTTTCGGTCATACAGTGTTCCAGCACTCATGCCCCCATCAGTGCCCATTTCCCACCACCAATGTCCCCAATTCCTCCCCCCCACTAGCCTGCCTCTATGGTAGGTTCTTTATCTCTACTCTCTCTCTCTCTCTCTCTCTCTGTTTCTCTCTTCCTTCTCTTACACATTGTGGGTTGAAATACATACATTTAGAGGTTATCTGGTGTATCTTTTTGCCTATATTCAATGCTTAGGTCTAGGCTGGTATTATAATTTTTGACAATTATTAGCAAACTGTTCCCTTCTCTGTCTTACCTAACCTCGACTCCCACACACTTGTAGTAGATTCCACCTTTGACAAGACCTCCTGATTCATGTTTTGCCTAACCTTGGATATTGGTAGTCATAATATGTGTGTGTTATCTAACACACAATATTATGATATATATATATATATTTATGTCATGCAAATAAACGCAGTCATTCTATATCTGTCCTTCTTCTGGCTAATTTCACTCAACATGAGCTTGTCCATGTCCATCCATTTATAGGAAAATTTCACAAGTTCATTTTTCCCAACAGATGCATAATATTCCATTGTGTAGATGTACCAAAGTTTCTTTATCCAGTCATCAGTTCTTGGGTACTCTGGTTGTTTCCAGATTCTGGCTATTGTGAATAGTGTTGCTATGAAGATAAAAGTGCAAATGGTGTCGCTGCTCACACTGACAATTCTTAATAGAAGCATGATCAATCCTGAAGTTGATGACCCATGCTGAAAGCTTCTAGGTCTGGAGATATGATAGCAACCCCAGAAGAGAGACACTTCAGACCCACAGCTGCACTGCTCGGCCCCACATGGAAGCAGCCCATGGACTTCCGGAGGGAGATAAATGGCTTGGCCAGCCCCTGGCTGAGTCCAACATAGCTCCTAGGGTTCACCCACATGTCTTGGGGTGGGGGGGCACTCTGACTGGACTTGGAGTGGGGATCTGGGCCCTCTTCCCATTCCTCCACCTCCATGTTGGTTGGCATGGCTGCGAGCTCCCAGTCACCACAGCCAGCAACCCCAGAAGGGAGACACTCCAGACCACAGCTGCGCCGCTCGGCCCCACATGGAAGCAACTCATGGACTTCCAGAGGACGGTAAATGGCTTGGCCATCACCTGGCTGAGTCCAACATAGCTCTTAGGGTTCACTCACATATGGGGGGTTGGGGGGCATGCTGGCTGGACTTGGAAAAATGGTAAGCGGAACCATATCCAATAAAAAGTATCTGCACAGCAAAGGAAATAGACTGAAAAGAGCAACCTATGAAATGGGAGAAAATATTTGAAAACTAGATATTTCTGTGAGGGTTAAGTTTTGAACATTGTTTTGAAGTTTCATCAGAGGCCTACAATTAAAGGCCACAGAACCATGAAATCATGGACCTCCCTGGAAAGTGATACAAATACATCCAAGACCACATGGAGAACACAGAGCATGATCAATCCTGAAGTTGATGACCCATGATTTCATTTCTTGTATATTTCTGGCCTGAGATAAAGAGCTTTATACATGGTGGGCAAGGAGGAAAAGAGCAAAGAAAGACCTTAACTTGGTCAATTTCTTTGAATTATGTCAGAGGTATCCTTATAGGGACTGCATTGAATCTGTATAAAGCTCTAGGGAGTATTACCATTTTGACAATGTTGCTTCTCTCAATCCATGAGCAGGGAGTGTGTCGTGGTCTCTTTTATTTCTCGAAGCAATGTTTTGTAGTTTTCTTTGTACAGAGACCTTAACTTGGAAGAAGTAAATAAAAAAAAGAACCAACCGCACCGTGTCTGCACCCCAAGCACTACAGTGCATTCTAAGATTAAAGATTGTGTGTGTGTGTGTGGGGCGGATAGCCCAGCAGGTAGGGCGTTTGCCTTGCATGCAGCCGGGCCATACCAGCCCGGGTTCGATCCCCGGCATCCCATATGGTCCCCCGAGCACCACCAGGAGTTATTCCTGAGTGCAGAGCCAGGAGAAACCCCTGAGCATTGCCGGTATGACCCAAAAAGCAAAAAAAAAAAAAAAAAAAATTGTGTGTGTGTGTGTGGGGGGGGGGTGTGGAACTGGCTCACCCAACCACTTTAGGTCTCAGCTTGAGGCATCTTTTCCACTCCTGCCTCTGAAGTCTCAGGACGCATGGCTCTGAGTGTGCAGCCCTGAACCAGGGGCTCTTTGTCATATTGAAGAATGCGGTTGAACAGCAGCAATGCTTCCCACCAGTGGGAGTGTGGCTGGCAAAATTAATGAAAGGTTTGTATTGCGGTTTGTGGCTTTGGTCACTGCTTGCCTCTCTGCCGCTCAAGCTGCCCATTTCAATTCAAATGAAGCAATGTTTCTCCGGTGTGCCAATGGGGCTGCACGCGCAGCTGCTGCCTTCCATCTATCACAGACCAACTTACTGCATGCCAAGTTCTAGGTCAGCATTTCCTGATTGCATTTCTTGTCCCGTGATGCTTCGAGCTGCCCTACTTCTAGCCATCCATCACCCAGCACTTGCCGTTAGCTGTCTTTCTCACACGACCGATTCTGCAAAGGGTGCCAGATGGAAAAGGCCACTGGGCCAACTGCAAGTCAGGATGCTGCCTGGGATTTGCAAGTGATCTTAAGAAACATAGATATATGCCACTGGTGAAATTTCTCTGGAAACAAAAGGCAATGTGCAAGAATATGAAAAACCAAGCTTTTCTGTGCCAAATAAAAGGCATCACTGAGTCCATCCTTGGGCTGCAGGAAGGATGCGTTTCTCAAGGATATGGACTTTTGAGTCATACTGGAGGGACCTCACAAGCCTGAGAAATTACTGTAATTCTGCTGTGTTACAGAATCTCAGGGTCATTGTGAGAACTGAACGAGTTAATTTATCAAAAGCAAAAAGCCACTGTCCATCACATTAAGAGCCTTGTAAGGGCTTGCTCCTGCCAATTACTGATCACTCTGCTTAGCGTGCTGGGTTGACCACTTTGAATCATTACGTATTCCCTTCGATCAATATTTACTGAGTGCCTCCAAGCCTTTACTGTAAGCCTTGGCTTGCTATCTGGAAACCCCTGGGCACTCACCGCTCATTGCACTCACTGCTACTGTAGAAGGTAAAACCACTGAGAAGAGACTCAGGGAGATCTTTGAGGGCTGTAGATCCCGAGGCAGCCTCACTTGACTCCCCAGGCTCTCAGAACAGCTGAAGAAGAAAAGAGGCAGACAGATAAAGAGGACAACTCTGTCAGGTGCTCCAGCCCCCACTCTGGAAAAGGGGGATCTTCCGAGACAAGGGCAGGGGTTGGAGGGACCCTGGGGTAGGTAAAGAGAAGGTGCGGAGGAATCCTGCAAAGGGCTCAGATTACCTTTAGTAGCCAGTGTAACAAGAGGAGGTTCAAAAATAGAATTAAGGCTGAGTAGAAGAAAAATTACTGGCGCTGGAGAGATAGTATAGTAGGGAGGGCACAGACCACGCACCATGGCCATTGCAGTTTAGTACCTGGCACAACACAACGTAAGTCCCCTGAGCACCACAAGAGTGACCTGTGAGCACAGTGCCAGAGTAAGTCCTAAACACCACCAGATGTGGCCCCAAAATAGAGAGAGGTGAGAGGGAGAAAGAAAATTACTAAGCAAGAAGTTGCTTGTTAATTGCTAATGTTTCCCTGCACAATAATCACTTTAATATGGCTCCATCTGTAAAGATACACTGTATCTTACTTTCCTCTGAGGTTGTTTTTAAGTTACCTTTTCAGGCCAGGGAGATAGGACAGGAAATAGCAGGACACATACCTAGCACATAGGCAACTCTGGCTTAATCCTCCTAGTACTATGTGGCCCCAAGAATCATTGCATAGGCCTCAGCTCCACCTGAGTGGCCTTGGGGGTCTCTACCACCACCACACTGGAGCAACATCACAACCTTGGTGGTTACTTTGAGCCACCTGCCTGGCTGGCTGAGGAATGGCCCAGGTCCCTGGTACTGCTTGAGGGTCCTTCACATCCTCCAAATGAAGACAAAAACATCAGAGCTGTCACACTGCTTTACAATTGCTCATTGACTTAGAAATGGTCCAGTGTAAGAAATCACTGAGAAAATTAAATAAATATTGTTGTTTTAAAAAAGAAATCATTATGACAATCAGGCATCAAATTAAAACTGGAAGACAAATTTGGACTAGCTACCTATGTTGGGGATTTGATGAATGAAATGAAATCTCTGAGGCCAAAACAGCAACAAACTTGTAAACATTTTGCTTAGTCCATTCTAGAGACCCACATCACTTGATCACTTTATCACTTGACATCCTGTTATTCATCGATTTGCTCGAGCGGGCGCCAGTAATATTTCCATTTGACCCTATCACGTGGCCAGTGTAGCCCAATGGCATCTGATTGCTTCAGGAATACTAAGAGCCTCAAACCATTCGTTCAGGGACTTGACGAAGAAGTCTGACCATCTTGTAGGTGGGCGGCCACGTGATCTTTTGACATCCCGTGGGATCCAGTCGGTAACAGCTCTAGTCCAGCGGTCATCTCCAAATCGCATTACACAGAGACCCACATCAGCTGATGATATTTTCATTCTTTAGTCCATTTTCTCACTGGGTCTTAGCAACACTCCTTCACAAAATAGGCTTATTAAAAAATTCAGAAATCAAAACATAGTATGAGACTAATATCCAAGGCTTTTTCTGGCTTTGTGCTCAGGGTTCATGCCTGGAATTGCTCAGAAGACCATATGAGGTGCTGGGAATCACAACCAGATTGAACATGTGCAAGGTAAGTGCCTCACTCATCTTGGAACCCCAACATTTTTTCCTTCTATTTACTTGGTGTGGTGGGTCACATCTGGCTGTCTTTGGGACTTACTCTTAGTTCTGTGCTCAAGGACCACTCTTGATGATGCTTGGGGGACCAGATGGGATGCAGGGTTCAAAACCAAGGTACCTACCAACTGTAATATCTCTCTGGCTCTTACCCCTAAAATTCTTGTTTTATTTGTTTTGGGGCCACCCCTAGCTGTGCTCACTGCTTACTCCTGGCTGCATGCACAGGCTGCATGTACCTCCTAGCAGGGTTAGGGGGACCATATGTGGTCGAAGAGACTAAACCAAGTTCAGTCGCATACAAAGCAAGTACTATGCCTACTGTACTATCTATTCAGATCCTAAAATTCTCATTTTTGACAGAAATATGGAGATAAACAGCACATTGTGGATTTCCAGCATCTCTCTCTCTCTCTCTCTCTGAACCAAGAAAGTTTTTATTGAAACTTATTTACAAATACGTGATGGTAGAGAAAGGGAGAAGTATGTGTTGGAGAGAACACAGTCTTCTCCAGAGTGGAAATGGATAACATAGGGCCAAGCAAGCAAGACATGTATTCAAGGAAGGGTTTTCTATCTTCCAAAGCACAGAGGTTGATGCTGAGGTCCTGAGTCTACAGAATTTTCTCAGAGCAGTCTTTTCTTTTCAGGTCTTCAAGATAAATGCAATTGAGGCAGAGATTCCTGAAATTCTTGCTGTTGTCCCAGAAGCTTTGACCTGCCACAGGACTCAGCATTGTCTCTTCGATGGCAATCAACTGCCACCAAAGATAACAGACTTCAACAGGGAGCAAGGTAGAGTGAAATGTCATGATATGAGAATTCTCAGCTGTCTTAATATGCACTGCTTGTGATGATGAAATGTCATCTTGGCATATTTGGAAGCAGTCTGCCCAGAGGCCCATTGCTCACCCCACCCCCATCATTAAATTAATCATAAGATAGTGCCTTTTACACAGCTTAAGTTGTAAGCTGTGGGGGTTCAACAATTAGATAGGTATATTTATAGTGTTTCAAAATTCAAATGATCTTTTACTGGGGGAAAAGACCATCCAATCATTGTTCAGGAGAATTGGGAACCTTCTTATGACTCTTGACAACAGAGGTTCGATGCAAGAATCTAAAGATATAAGCTGCTCAGGTCCTGCATTGGCAGTGGTCGCCAGCCCACCCCTGTGGTGTTCAGGGGCCTCCAGGGCTGTAGTTAGTGATGTTAGACGGGGGCTGGACATGAAATGGGGTCAGCTGCCTGCAAGGCATGTGCTTTAATCTCTGAACTAACTCTCCAGCCCCTAAATGACTGTTTTTGATTAACATTCTCCAACATTTTATCGCTCCTCTTTAACTACTTTAAATGTCCACAATTCCTACATGTACCTCAACTTTGAGTTTTGGAAAAGCAATAGAAGTGATGTGCAGTTTTGGAAAAGCCATAGACGGATGTTATGTGCAGCTCATGAGAGCAGTGTCCTCATGTACTATTACACAGCACATATTATCAGTGCTGCAGGGAGGGGCTCTGCTGCACACTGATCCCCCATCAGTTAAAAACCCTAGTCAGATTGTCTACTAGAGCAGTCTCTGCCCTGCTCATCCACCATATTTCATGCTGTTCAAACTCTGCTTTGTCTTTCCAAGTCTGCAGTGGGGGCACCGATTTCTTTGAGCCTTGTGGTGAGTATTTCCTTCTGTGCTGTACACAGTAGTCTAAAATGAACCTTAAGGACAGATAGATACTGAAGACATTTTCCACCAGCCTCTAACTCAGCCTATAAGAGCTGACTTCTAGTACCGAGTAATGATACATCTATGACTCCTGCTCCCCGGAGTCTTGTCTTCCCTCTAGTATAAAGTCCAGTCACCTGGAGAACATGTTCTCTGTTCTCTTTCCACTGAAGGGTCTTCTTTGGTGAAAGGAGGAAGTCCTGGTTGAGGTCTATAGCTCTCAGAGCACAGACTTGTATAAGGTAATCTTTTTACTTGTTTGGGGGCACACCCAGTGGTGCTCAGAGACTACTCCTGGCTCTGTCTCAGGAGTTCCAGTAGAGTGTGGGGAACCGTGTGGTACCAGAGATGTAACCCAGGCCACCAGCATGCAAATAATTCTCCTAGGCCTTTTGAGCCCTCCCCAACCCTGTTCTGTGATCTTTAAAGGTTAACACATTGACATTTTCTCTGGCTGCTAATACTTAAGTTCATTTTTAAATTCTATTTTTAAATTTACCCGCAGTAAAATTTACTCTCTTCTGTAGAGCTCTGTGTGATTTAGCAAATGCAGGGTTTAACAGCCACCACAATCAAGATTCACAGCAGCCCACTCATTCCCTGAAAAGCTCTTTGAAAGACCGTCCCTTTATAACTGACCGCCCTAAACCCTTCCACCCTGTGAAATCAAATGACTTTGTTTGGTCTCTGTCCCTGAAATTTTTCCTTTTCAAGGATGTGATCAAAATGAAATCAAACTGCATAGAACCGTTCAACCAAACTTCTTTTACTAAGCATAATGCACTTGAGTTTTATTCTTGTTATCAACAGTTTATTCCTTTATACCACTGACCAGGCCTTCCACCATATGGAGTATTAGCTGCTAGGTCACTGGGATTATCATATAACTGGTAGCTGAAAACAACAGAATCATACTCTCTTCTTTTACCCTTTTCCCACCCTTTGTTTCCAATGCTCAGAGTTCTCACACTTGCAGTTGCCAGAGATCTTACTCACTTGTTATGGAGCATATGATCATAAGATATTGTACTGGACTGTCGAGTCTGTGCCAGGGGTCAAACTTGTGTCCTCACACCAGCAAGGCAGAAGATATACCACTGCACGACATGTCCTGGTCCTGAGCAATTTTTGGAACCCACAGGTTATCAAAGAGCAGATATCATCTGGGATGCTATTATTCAGCTTCTCATATAATTATAAGACCCAGATTACTCATTCCCTCATCCACTGAAAAACATTTGTGCTATGTATGCCCAGTTTGGAACAATTATGAATACAGCTACTATAAATATCTGTATAAAGATATGTGCAGGAAAATACCTTCATTTCTCCAGACAGACACACAAGAGGATAACTGCTGCATTAAACAGTAGTGTATGTTCAGCTTCATAAAAGAAAGTGCCCAGCTGTTTCCAAAGCTATTCTGTATTCCTATAAGCAGTGTCTGAAAGTTCCAATGCCTCTAAATCCTTTCCAAGTCTTGGTAGTTTGGTTTTTCTGATTTTACATTTTCTAGTAGATATGTCCAGGAAGGAAGGAAGGAAGGAAGGAAGGAAGGAAGGAAGGAAGGAAGGAAGGAAGGAAGGAAGGAAGGAAGGAAGGAAGGAAGGAAGGAAGGAAGGAAGGAAGGAAGGAAGGAAGGAAGGAAGGAAGGAAGGAAGGAAGGAAGGAAGGAAGGAAGGAAGGAAGGAAGGAAGGAAGGAAGGAAGGAAGGAAAAAGAAGGAAGGAAGGAAGAAAGGAAGGAAGGATGAAAGGAAGGAAGGAAGGAAGGAAGGAAGGAGAGAGGGAGAGAAGAGGGGAAAGAGGGAAGGAAGGAAGGAAGGAATGAAGGGTGAAGGAAGGAAGGATGGAAGGATCAGAGAGGGAGAGAAGAGGGGAAAGAGGGAAGGGAGGAAGGTGAAGGAATGAAGGAAGGAAGGATGAGGAAGGGAAGAGAGAGAAGAGGGGAAAGGAGGAAGGAAGGAAAGAAGGAAGGAAGGAAGGAAGAGAGGAAGAGAGGAAGAGGGGGAAGGAAGAAGGAAGGAAGGAGGGAAGGAGGGAAGGAGGGAAGGAAGGAGGGAAGTAGGGAGGAATGGAGAGAGGGAGGGAGGGAGGAAAGAAAGGAAGCCCCCTCAATAAATTGCCTCAAATGTGGTAAACCCTGGTTCAATCTCCACCACCATATATGATCCCTACATAACACCAGGATTGACCCCTGAGCACAGAACCAGATATAACCCTGAGTTATATCTCTCATCTGGTGTGGCTCAAATTAAGCCCCCTTTGAAAAATAAACTTAGGGGCTGGAGCGGTAGCACAGCAGTAGGACATTTGCCTTCCATGCAGTTCACCTGATTTGATCCCCAGCATCCCATATGGTCCTCTGAGAACCACCAGGAGTAATTCCTGAGTGCAGAGCCAGTAATAACTCCTGAGCATTGCTGGCAATGACCCAAAAGTAAAAAAAAAAAGTCAACAATATTCATAAACTATACTTAAGGTTAAGATTGCCGGTCAGCAACTATACAACCTCCACTTTGCTGATGACATCGTTCTAATAACACCAAACATTAGCCAAGTGGCACAAATGCTGGCTGACTTCGACCAAGAGTGTGGATAGATAGGCCAACAGCTGAATCTCAGCAAAAAAAAAAATGAACTCGTTCCAGAGGCCCCATTCACTCTCAATGGAACAAACATCTCTGAATGCAGCAGTTATGTGTACCTAGGTCGAGAACTCAACATGATGAATGACCTAAAACCTGAGCTGTGTAGGAGGAAGAGAGCAGCATGGAATGCCTTCAAAAGGATTGAAGAAATAGCTAAAAAGACAAAGAACCTCCAGCTCAAGGCACATCTCTTCAACTCCACCGTTCTCCCTGCATTAACATATGCCTCAGAGACCTGGGCCCTACGAAAGCAGGATGAGAATGCTATTCGGGTCTCCCAAAGAGTAGTCGAAAGAGCTATGCTTGGAATATCATGCCTCACTCAAGTGAAAGAAGGAATCTGAAGCTCCGACCTCTGTTGCTGTTCCAGAGTCAGGGACGCTTTCTCATTTGCCAAGGCATCGAAAATCAGATGGGCTGGACATGTAATGTGATTTGGAGACAACCGCTGGACTAGAGCCGTTATGGACTGGATCCCATGGGACGTCAAAAGATCATGTGGCCTGGGGCCAGAGCCATAGCCCAGCAGGTAGGGCTTCTGCCTTGCATGCGGCCAGCCTATGCCGCCCGGGTTTGATCCCCGGCATCCCATATGGTACCCCGAGCACCGCCTGAGTAATTCCTGAGTGCAGAGCCAGGAGTGTCGCCGGGTGTGACCCAAAAAAAAAAAAAAAAAAATCACATGGCCGCCCACCTACAAGATGGTCAGACTTCTTCATCAAGACCCTGAATGAATGGCTTGAGGCTCTTCATATTCCTGAAGCAACCAGATGCCATTGGGCTACACTGGCACGTGATAGGGTCAAATGGAAATATTACTGGCGCCAGCTTGAGCAAATCGACGAATAACGGGATGTCAAGTGATCAAGTGATACTTAGGTGCATAGCTAATGAGATTAATAAGAAAATAGTTTATGAGAGATTGGTAAAAATTTGATTAGTATGTTTGGTTAAGAGTAGAACTATAACAGAAACATTTTTTTATCATTATGAATCTATTTAGATTAAGAATCTGGGATTGGAGCAATAATACAGTGGGTAGGGTGCTTGCTTTGCAAACAGTTGACCCATGTTCAATTCCCGGCATCCTAGATGGTTACCCAAGGACTTCCATGAGCAATTCCTGAGGGAAACCAGGAGTAACCCCTGACCAATGCTGGGTGCCCTGCACTTGTAAAAAAATAATCTATATGCACTATAATAATTCAAGAGTGCTCTGTTTTTTTTTTAATTTTTTATTTTTACAATTACAAAGATATACAATTAAAAAGTTCATATTTGGGTTTTGGTCATACAGTGTTCCAGCACCCATCCCGCCACCGGAGCCCATCTCCCACCACCAACGTCCCCAGTTCCCTCCCCCTCCCCCAGCCCTCCTCCATGGCAGGTTCTTTATTTCTTTCCGTTTCTCTCTCTCTTTCTCTTTTCCTTCCCCTCCAGACTATGGATTACAGAAAATACATTAAAGGGTTGTCATGTGTATCTTTTTGCCTCTATTTAATGCTCAGTTCTAGGTTAGCATTAGTACCCTCGACAATTATTAGCACCCTGTTCCATTTTCTGTCTTACCTAGCCTCTGACTCCCACACGTTTGTGATAATTTCCACCTTTGACAAGACCTCCTGATATATATTTCACTTGACCTTGGATATTGGTATCTTAATATGTACATATATATTTAGGTTATGCAGATAAATGCAGTCATTCTGTGTCTGTTTCTCTCCTTCTGGCTAATTTCGCTCAACATAATCTTCTCCATGTCCATCCATTTATAGGCAAATTTTATAACTTCATTTTTCCCAATAGCTGCATAGTATTCCATTGTGTAGATGTACCAAAAAGCTTCTTTATCCAGTCATCGATTTTCGGGCACTCTGGTTGCTTCCAGATTCTGGCTATTGTGAATAATGCTGCTATGAACATAAAAGTAGGGATGGTGTTTCCGCTGCGTATTTTTGGTTTCCCAGAGTAGATTCCCAGGAGTGGTATGGCTGGGTCAAATGGGAGTTCAATTTCTAGTCTTTGGAGGAAAGTCCATATTGTTTTCCAGAAAGGCTGTACCAGCCAGCATTCCCACCAACAACGGATGAGTGTCCCCTTTTCCCCACATCCACGCCAGCACTTGTTGTTCTTGCTCTTTTGAATATGTGCCAGTCTCTGTGGTGTAAAGTGGTATGTCATTGTTGTTTTGATTTGCATCTCTCTGATGATTAGTGATGGTGAGCATTTTTTTTCATATGTTTTTTGGCCATTCGTATTTCTTCCTTGCTGAAGTTTCTGTTCATTTCTTCTCCCCATTTTTTGATGGGGTTGTTTGTTTTCTTCTTGTAAAGTTCTACCAGTGCCTGATATATCCTGGATATTAACTCCTTATCAGATGGGTATTGGGTGAATATTCTTTCCCAGTCTGTGGACTGCTTTTGTATCTTAGTCACTGTTTCTTTTGAGGTGCAGAAGCTTTTTAGTCTCAGGTAGTCCCATATGTTTATCTTTTCTTCTAGTTGCTTTGTTAGTGATGTTTCACCTTTGAAGATTCCTTTAGCTTCAATGTCGTGGAGGGTTTTTCCTATATTTTCTTCAATGTACTTTATGGATTCAAGTCTGATATTCAGATCTCTAATCCATTTTGATCTGATTTTTGTGCATGGTGTTAGACACAGGTCCAAATTCATTTTTTTACATGTTGCTGCCCAGTTTTCCCAACACCACTTGTTCAAGAGGCTTTCCTTACTCCATTTTGGGACTCGTTGCACCTTTATCAAAGATTAAATGATCATATGTTTGAGGTTGGGTGTCAGGATACTCAATTCTATTCCATAGGTCCACAGGTCTGTTTTTATTCCAATACCATGCTGTTTTAATTACTACTGCCTTGTAGTACAGTTTGAAGTTGGGAAAGGTGATGCCTCCCATCTTCTTTTTCCCGAGGATTGCTTTAGCTATCCTTGGGGGTTTATTGTTCCATACAAATTTCAGGAGTATTTTGTCAATTTCTTTGAAGAATGTCATGGGTATCTTTATAGGGACTGCATTGAATCTGTACAGAGCTCTAGGGAGTATTACCATTTTGACAATGTTGATTCTCCCCACCCATGAGCAGGGAATATGTTTCCATTTCCTTGTGTCCTCTTTTATCTCTTGGAGCAGTGTCTTGTAGTTTTCTTTGTACAGGTCCTTCGCGAAGAGTGCTCTGTTTTTTAAAAATGGAAATGTAATATGAACACCTACCTCAGGAAGCCCACATAATTATTAGGTCTTCAGGACATGCACGGAACTAAAAAAACATGCTTCTATAAAAAATTAGAAATGTATTTATTAGAAACATTTTAAGAGAAATGTGAGAGGAGAGAAAGAATTATATGCTTAAGAGAGGAAATGGGTTTCTCCAAGTGGAAAAAAAATAGCTGGTAACAAGTTTGTTTTATGGAAATACTTCCTCTGAATCTGCCAGAAACTCCGAATATCACCGCAGTCTTCTGAGACACCTGAGAGTAATAAGTGCCATCTGAATAAGAATCCATCTTCTATGCAATGCCAAAACTCTAAAAGTCTAACTAGTTCATGCATAAAATATGCCTTCATGCTTCCAATAGCTTCAGGATAAATTTCTTGTGCCAAAGAAATAAAGGAGACAGCCAACTACTTTGAGAAGCTTGGTAGACAGGAAAACTGAAGCTCTTAGTACAAAGTCCTGAAGTATAAATTTTTATTTTTTCTTTTTTCAAATCTGAAATTTTCATTAGAAAAAATTGTAGCTTGAAATGGTATTCCAGTCACCCTGTGACATATGTTGCTAAATATAAACACTATCCTTGCTGCAGTTACTTACACATCTCCTGAACTTCTGTTTGCTCTTCCAAACCCCCAGTGCCTTTTGATCCGGAAGCCAATTCCTTCCCTTCCAGCTGGGCTTTGGCAGCCTCCATGCTGAACTCCTTCTGCCATATTCTCAAGTGGACACCTCCATTCCTCCATATCACAAACTATAGGGGACTAACTACAAAGATTCACTTTCAACACAGCAGGAACACAGCAAACACAATGGAGAAGACACATAGAACTCTACCAAGTTAAATGACTGAAAATAAAAACACCCAAGGCTCTACCACTACCAACCAGCTCTATAAACTCTGAGGCTGACTTTAGTGCCACTATGTTAAGAGTGTTTAATGAGGGCCAGAGCGATAGTCCAGCGGGTAGGGTGTTTGCCTTGCACTCGATCCCCGGCATCCCATATGGTCCCCCAAGCACCGCCAGGAGTAATTCCTCAGTGCAAAGCCAAGAGAAACCCCTGAGCAATTCCAGGTGTGACCCAAAAATGCTCCAAAAAAAAAAAAAGCTCACAGAAATCATGACACCAGTAGTCAGCAAAGCAGAAGAAAGCACAAGAGCAAAAATGAGACCACTGTGATCAAAAGTGACAGAAATGAAGAATATGGTAAGTGACATGAAAAAAACACAACAGACGGTCTGAGCAACAGAATAATAACAACTAAGGAAAATATCAAGGAGTTCCAAGATGAGATGCAGGAAACCTCCAGAAAACAACAGAAGATAGGGGAAAACTTTGAAAGGAAATAAACAACACATCAGAGAACTATGGAATGAGTTTAAGAGGAAAACTCATCATCCAAGACTCTGAAGAACAGGAAGGCAAATTCAATAAAAACTTGCTAATTAGGGGGAAGCTGGAACTCGGCTTTCCCCAGGCTCAGCTGACCATGGGGGGCCCCAGGTGGACAGATGGGTTTTGGGAGTGGGCCCATCACCTCTAGGGGGTCCCGGAAGCGGCCAGATGAGACTCCCGCCCACTACATTAGCCATCATACTTGCTGTCCGGACGCTGCAGCAGATCAACCTGCCTGCCCGGGAGAGATGCTACCTCAAGACCAGATTAACAGAACAAAACGAGTTTGAGCCCAGGTAGGCAGCTCCCAGAAGCGGGAATCACCGGGAATTCATCAGATGGAGCTGGGACCGGCCCTTCCGCCCTCCATTTTGTCTGAGCCCAGTGGTGTCCCCCTCCCCAGGAGCTGCCCTGGGGCGACCAGCCATAGCATGCGGGGGCCTCAGATGCGGCTGGGGAAGCTGGAACTCGGCTTTCCCCAGACTCAGCTGACCATGGGGCCCCCCAGGTGGACAGAGGTTTGGCAGTGGTCTATCACCTCTGGGTGGTCCCGGAAGCAGCCAGATGAGACTCCGCCCACCACATTAGATGCCATAATCACTGTCTGGATGCTGACCATGAGGCTCCTAAGTCACGTGGTCACTTGCGGCCACGTGGTCCATCAAACTAGTGGAAACAGTTATGTTCTTTAATGTACTGCATTCTACAATGTGTAGGAAAGGTAGGCAGGAGGGAAAGATAGAGAGGAGAGAAAAGACATACAGAACCCACCAAGCAGTTGAGGTGTGGGGGGTGGATGTGGGGGGGCATTGGTGATGGGAGATGGGTTCGGGTGGAGGGATGGGTGTTGGAACACTGTAGAACTAAAAACTCGACATGAGCATCTTGCAATCGTGTGTCTAAAAGTAGTGTAATAAAATTTGAAGGGAAAAAAAAGAATTGCTAATTAAAGAAATCATAATTGCAAAATTTGCTAGAATTGAGGAGCACTGGAATCCAAGATCACAGGATCACAGAGATCCAAGAGGCTAGAAGGGTCCCAATGATAACAGATCCAAATAGGAAAACTCCAAGACATATTATAATCAGAATAACAAAAAGCCAAAAATAGAGACAGACTATTGAAAGAATCAAGATCAAAAAGGGTCTTTTTTATAAAGAAAGGAAAGCCCACAAGATTCACAGTAGAGGGGCTGGAGCAATAGCCCAGCGGGTAAGGTGTTTGCCTTGCACGCGCCGGCCTATGCCGCCCGGGTTCGATCCCTGGCATCCCATATGGTCCCCCGAGCACCGCCAAGAGTCATTCCTGAGTGCAGAGCCAGGAGTAAGCCCTGAGCATTGCCGGGTGTGACCCAAAAAGAAAAAAAAAAGATCACAGTAGATCTGTCAGTGATCTACAAAAAAACAGGGGCCGGAGAAGTAGTTCAGGACTTGCCTTGCACATAGCTGACCTGGATTTAATCCTTGTCATCCCATACGATCCCACAAGCACCACCAGGAGTGATTCCTGAGTGCATAGCTAGGAGTAACCCCTGAGCATTGCTGGGTTATGAAATTTGCCTATAAATGAATGGACATGGAGAGGATCATGCTGAGTGAAATTAGCCAGAGGGAAAAAGGACAATATAGAATGACCGCATTTATTTGTGGGATATAAAAAATAATAGCATGATACCAATATCCAAGGCCAGACAAAACATGGATCAGAAAGTCTTGTCAGTGGGTGGAACCTATTGCAAACGTGGGAGTCAGAGGTTAGGTAAGACAGAGAAAGAAACAGTGTACTAATAATTGTTGTAAATGATAATGCCAGCATAGAACTGAGCATTGAAAGTAGGCAAAAGGATGTACATGATAAACTCCTAATGTATGTATTGCAAGCCATAATGTGTAAGAGAAGGGGAAAAGAGAGAGAGAAAGAGAGAGAGAGAGAGAGAGAGAGAGAGAGAGAGAAAAGTACCTGCCATAGACACAGGCTGGGGAGGGGGGAATCAGGGAACATTGATGGTGGGAAATGGGCACTGGTGGAGGGATGGGTGCTGGAACACTGTAAGACTGAAACCCTTTGACCTTGAACTGGTCTGCTTATCGGATCGCATTCTGGGCTTTTCTTTCTAGAAGAGCCTTTGTAATTGTGTAACTCACGGTGGTACAATAAAATTTTTTGAATAAATAAATAAATAAAAATGTGTAAGTATTTTAACAAAATGTATATATGCATTTAATATAAAAATGAATCATGAATATATTTTAAAAAATAATAGTGAATATACTAAAATTAATAGTATAAATAGTTTTGAATTATTTGTGTGAATATTAATAGTTTGACTATTTAAATGTATTATGCTAATATACTTAAGATTAACATGAAAATTTTACATAAAAATTTACATGAAATAGACAAATCCTACAAATAAACAAGAGTGAGGAGAATTAAGATAATTCAAGGGAAAATCTGAATATGCCTACAAAAAAGTATAAGATTGTGTTTTGAGGTCACACCCAGCTGAGCTCTGGGCTTACTTCTAGCCCTGCTCTCAACACTCCTGTTAGGGATCAGGGGACTGTTATGTGGTAATGGGAATTGAATAAAGTTGGCTGTGAGCAAGGTAAGTGCAGATATTGTTATCTCCACTTTACTGAAACAAAAAGGTTAATAAAGTTGCCTATGGTCCCAGTGGAAGATTAGTAATAAGCAAACGAGGTAGTCAGTCTCCGGATACAGCAGATGACAGGCGTTATCCAGGGGCCGTGACTCAAGCTCTTAAGCCTGGCTCATGACCAGTCTGTCGTGTGGGGTTTCTCGAAATTGATTCCCCGGCGCCAGCCCCAGGATTCAGGTTCAATTGATCTGGAGTCCATACTGCTTTAGTCTGTACCTCAGGTGGCTCTGCACATTAATTGTTACCTACATCCATCTGGTTTCCCCACAAGTGACTTAACAATACATTTTCCTTGGTTCCGGACCACCTGAGGAAGCACCGATTTTCCAAGGGTGGTTATTAAGCTCTTTCTCATGGAAATGAAGTGTTAAGACAACATATATTCAGATCTTAGACATGTAATTTGTTGGAAATAGGACACTACTTTCTAAAGTTTCAATTACAAAAGGGAAGTCAGGTTTTGTATTTACTGACATGTCATTATTCTCATTCTTGAGTTCATCTTCCATTAACATCCATTTCAATTGTCATCTTTATCTTATATTCCTATAGTGAGTCTTAACACTGCTTACTCTCATGGTTTCCTCCTTTCTTCCAAATGCTGTGATGGCCAAACTTTATATTTCTACACGAGCCCCTTTGACCTTGAACTGGTCTGCTTATCGGATCGCATTCTGGGCTTTTCTTTCTAGAAGAGCCTTTGATCAAACATGTCTGAAATTGGTCTCCACATACCAGCCACACCCTGACCAAACCTGTTGCTTCTCCTGCATTCCCATGCTTTGGCGACTGGCCCCACCACCCACTCTGTCATACAAGCTTCCAGTCATCAGGATTCTACTGGTTAAGTTGTATCCAAAAGTGCATCATTTTCTTCAACAGAAGTAAGGAATCAAAGAGAAAGCAGCACCCTGACAGCAGTGTCACCCCCAAAGAGGGAGGGCCAGGAGACCACAAAGTTCTCCAGAGCTTTTCTGGCAGGGGGTGGCAGAGAAGAAGAGAAGAGCAACCGATTCAGAGACTCGATGTATCAAGGCTGTTGATGAGCGGTTTGGATTTTGGGGGTTTTGTTTGTTTCACTTTTCCGGGTTTTTTTGGGGGGTGAGGAGGCACACCAGAGATGCTCAGGGGTTACTTCTGGCTCTGCACTTAGGAGAGCAGACGATGCTTGGGAGACCATATGGGATGACGGGGACTGAACCTCAGTGAGTCATATACAAGGCAAGCACCATATCTGCTGTGTGATCTCTCTGGCTTGTTTTTCTGTTTGGTTTTGGGTTTTTTTTTTTTTTGGTTTTTTAGGTTACACTTGAGTGTGCTCAGGATTTACTCCTGGCTCTGTGCTCAGGGATCACTCCTGGAAGTGCTCAGGAGACCATATGTTGTGGCATGGGGGACTGAAACCAGGTTAATTTCTGTGCAAGGCCAGTAGCTTAACCCCTGTACTGTCTCTCCTGCCCAGTGTTCGTTGTCTTTTTGGTTTTTTGGTTTTTTTCAGTGCCAGGAACAGATCCGATGTGAAACTGAGTAATATCCCTCCAAACAAATAAGTTTTTAAATGTCATGTATGAAACACAGAGCTAAATATAGTGAATAATATATTCTCTATATATTATTCTCTCTATATATATTCTCTCTATATATTCTCTCTATATTATCTAAAAAGCAACTACTTTATCAGCCTTACCAGAATCAAACACTTGCCACTTAATTTGTAGCTATAGATCTCTATGTGAAAATAGAGCTACAACTATGTATATGTATGTAATGATATTAGTCCAGCTTGACTCACTGAGTCCCTTTTCAAATTACTTCTTCTCCAGCAAACTTCAGGGCATTTACTATTATTAATCTCCTATATCATTATATTCTCTATCTAGAGATGATATATTTATATCTTTATACATAAATATCTTTATATATGTTTTTATGTATATAGAGACAGATAGACACACAGACAGACACGACGACAGACAGAGACAGACAGATAGATAGATAGATGAATGTTTCTGGCTATTTGGGTCAAACCCAGCAATACTCAGGGCTTGGTCTTGACTCTGCTGAAGCATTATTCCTAGAAGATCTTGAGGGACCACATGGGATGCCAGGGATCAAACCCCATCAGTTGCATGCAAGTAAAACACTTTACTTCCAAAAAATATCACTCAGGTCCCTTTTCTCTTTATATTTATGAATTAATAAATAATTGCTTTATGTTTTTTAATTTTCAAAAAAAATCAGACTATACACCATTTGCTTGTTTTGTTTTGGAGCAGTGCTCCAAAAGACTTACTCCTGCCCCTGTGCTTAGGGATCACTGCTGGTGGACTGGGGAGACCGTAGAGGGTGCCGGGCAGTGAACTCAGGTCGCACATGCAGGCAAACTCTACCTGTGCCCCCCTGCCATTTGATTTCTTCATTCACTTTATGTTATTTTTTTCTTACTGTTGACATGTGTTACCTTAATTCATTCACTTAACCATATGTTAGTCTAATGATCTCACTATGCACAGCTGAAGAAACCTCTGAGGTGTTTGTGTGGCTTGTCTGGGGGGGGTTTGTTTGTATTTGTTTTGCTGATGCAAGCAGGAGGGAACGCTCTCTTTGAACAGATGTTTAGGAGTTTCTAGGCTATATTCGCAGCCATGACATTACTTCTCTGGTCTCCAGAGCCAGGGAGACAAACTGTTTCCTGCCTGGTTTTCACTCATCCATGCTGCTTCCAGAACAACTTTCTGAAAACGCAAGACTGATTTGCACTTCCCTTTCTAAATTCCTTTCCAAAACAAACCCTCTATTTCTCAGTGAGGTGTTCTGTGCTCTTGGCCATTCCCCAAACCACCCCCCCCAGGATTCTGCCCCCTCAAAGCTGCTCCCTGTCTCCCCAGCCTTCTCTCACTCTGGGCTTTACTTAGCCACACTCAATCTATTCCAGCCTCCTCAGGGAAACTTGCAGTTCCTCACTCAGTCTTTCCTCTCTAGCTAGAAGTTCGAATCCCACATTCATCACCTGGAAACTCTTGAAACTTTTCTGAGCTTAGTTTCTCATTTATAAAATCCAGATAACAACAAATGGCCAAAGGAGTAGGAACTGGAATGTTTATTTACAGAACGGACTTCATGAAGTTGGAGTTGGGCGTGGGGATGAGAGAGGTCCCTGGGACACTGGTGTAACAAAGAGATATAGATATCTCTATAAATATATATGTATATAGATATATATTTCTGCCTATTTGGGCCAGACCAGCAGTGCCCAGGACTTGATCCTAATTCTGCTCAAGGATTATTCATAGAAGGTCTCGGGGATCACATGGGATGCTATGAATCAAGCCCCTACCCTTGGGTTGGGGGTGATGCTGGAACTATGCTCTCAGGAAACTATCATGTAGAGTATTATAAATATACCTCAGAGGTATACTTATATATACCCAAGTCTGAGTATATAGGTATAAATCAGTCAAAAATGGGAAAGGGGAGAAGCCAAAGATAAAATTAACTCCTATTCATAAGACTTCCATGAGGTCTAACACTATTCATATTAATTTGATGACTGAATTTTTTTTTATTGGCTTCTGTTTTTTAAGAAATATTTTATTGTACCCTTTGGTTCGTGCGGAGGGGTATTCCCCCTGGGGCCCTGGAATCACCCCCAGAGTCCCTCTTCCCCCATGGGGCCCTGGGATAACACACACAGCCCCCTCTTCCATCTCTGGAATCAACCCCACAGCCCCTTTCTCCTCCTGGCTCTGTGCTCATGGCTCACCCTGGTTGGGCTCAGGCAGCTACACAGGGTACTGGGGATCAAAGCTGGCCATTCGTTGCCATGCCATCTCTCCAGCCCTGAGAAGTGTTCCCTCTGAGTTCCCTTGGGGAGTTCTCACCTCCTCCTTGAGATCCATAGGGAGTTTTCACCTCCTCCTCTGAGATCCATAGGGAGTTCTCACCTCCCTCCGCCAGGACTAAAAAGACCTTTCTTTGTGCTTTAGCTTTTTATTGATTTTATTTAATTTTGGTTTTGGGGTCATGTATTCCACCCGCACGGCAGAGCCTGGCAAGCTACCCGTGTCGTATTTGATATGCCAAATCCAGTAACAATTACAGACCTCATTCCCATGACCTGTTGGGATGGTTTGAGGCTCTTTATGTTTCTGGAGCTAGCAGATGCCCTTGGGTTACACTAGCATGTGACAGGACGTATGGAGATGTTAATACATTCAAGCAAATCGATGATCAACAGGATGACAAGTGATTATACCACTGTAAGATATATAACTACAAAGATGTTCATGTTTGGGTTTCGTCATACAGTGTTCCAGCACCCATCCCTCCACCAGTGCCCATTTAATAACTGAATTTATATTTGACATGGAGCATGAAATTCAGAACATTGGCATGTTTAATTCATCTAGTCAAGTATCTTATTAGAATAATCGGTTGTTGATGCTCTCAGTTACATCTTAACATATTTCTCCTCCTCTAACATCAGTCTGAGACTATGTCAAAGTCATCTTTATGTCACTAGCAAAAGGCTTAGCCTAGAAAAAGGCACATAATAAACATGAAAGACAGGAGAGAGAGAGAGAGAGAGAGAGAGAGAGAGAGAGAGAGAGAGAGAGAGAGAAAAAAGCACAGGACAGGAGCTAAGGTGTGCACCTTGCATGTGGCTGATCCTAGTTTGTCAGAGAATGCTGGGTGGGTTCCCTGACAAAATTGGGGAGCAGGCACAGGTATCCCCTTCTGGCCCAGGGATCAGCAGCTAGCGGACAGAGAAAGATTCATGAATCCAACAAAGTTTTAAAAGGCTTTTACTCTTACAGGTTCTGGTATACAATCTAGTAACAGGAAACTGCCAAACTTTAGGTTCCTAGCTGGGCCCTGGCCATATGTAGGTTTAGAGTCCTAGGCCAAGATGGCCATTACCACATGCTTGGACCCAACAGGGCAGAGAAAAGAGAGAAGGAAAGCAGAGGTATAGGGTGAAGAGGAAGAGAGAGAGAGAGAAAGAAAGAGAGAGAGAGAGAGGAGGGAGGGAGGGAGGGAGGGAGGGGGGGGGGGGGGGGGGGGGGGGGAAGGCTACTGTTTTTATACCTCTTCAGTTCTGATGGGTCCACATCAGCAAGGGAGTCAAGGCCAATTCTTTCAGGTTTGCTTCTCCCAGGACCTCACCTAGTCCCATTGAAATGTTAATATTGCCCCAGCCAAGGTCTGCCCTTGGAGTTTCCCTGCAGGCCCTATCTATGCAGAGTGGGTTAGGGGGCATCTGAGATTAACTGTATCTCAGAATTAATACAAAAGGCATGTAACTTTACCCTGGATATTCTACAGACAAATCTATATTTCTCCAAGTCTTCACAAGCTCTTTGTCTTTACTTCACAATTGTTTTGGATATTAGCATTTAGAACTTATTAGAGAGCCATGCTTGGTTGCTTGGAGGTAAACATCATTTCTCTCTGATCTAATTATAACTATATTATACTTAGTGACCCAACATAGCCAGATAAAAATACTGGTAAGATCTGTCTAGTCCCATGATGATTGTGGTAGCATGAGAAAAAAAATGTTTAGACCAGCTAGCCTAGAATACATGGTAAGATATTCTGTGACATAGTCACAGATCCTAACTGTTTTCCTGCTCCTATCTATAAACTGGCCTGCAGGAGGTAACTCCAGGCAAGATGCAGAGGCTCTAGGTAGCAGTGTACTGCAACACTGTTTTGATCTCTGGCACTGCACAGTCCCCTCAACACAGTCATGAGGACCCCAGGACATAGTTGGGAACAGCATCTGAGTACCACCAAGTGTGGCTCCCACATCTTCATGTCCCAAAAATAGGAACTATATGTGAGCAACAGCATAGATGTTTGGGGCTCTCAGAGTTGCTAGTCAAAAACAGGAAGATTTACTACTTTGTCACAGATGGTGTCCTATTTCCACAGGAAAATGCAATCTCCTGTGACATTATTTTTTCCCCTTTTACAATCAAAATTTCCTCACAATAATTTTCCGCCTCATGTCTTTTAGGTTGGTAATGATTTGAGCAAGCTGATCAGTAAATAGTATCTAAACAATTTTTTTTTCCATTTTCTTGTTGCCTAGGGAAAAGGTTTACAAAACAAAACAAAACACAACACATCCTGTTTCATTCCGCTGTATCCTTAATTCCAAAATTCCAGAAGCATGCACTGATACCAGGAGTCTCGGAAAAAAGGGAGCTCTTCTGAAGATGGATACATGTGAGTTCCCCAGGAGAAAACACATCTGACCTGGAAAGGAGCACAACTGGAAAGGAAGGATGGGGATGGAAGATAACATTCCTTCTTGCTCTTTCTCTGGAGCCTAGTTTTTTTTTTGGGGGGTCATTTCCGGTGATGCTCAGGGGTTACTCCTGGCTCTGCACTCAGGAATTACTCCTGGCGGTGCTCGGGGACCATATGGGATGCCGGGATCGAACCCGGGCGGCATAGGCCGGCCGCATGCAAGGCAAACGCCCTACCCGCTGGGCTATCGATCCGGCCCCAAGCCTAGTTTATTAAAAAAAAAAAATTCCCTCTGCCCTTCTCTTTGTTATTATTACCATTGTTATGTTTATGGGTGGAGTGAGGGTGGGGTCACACAGTTGACTATAGAATTAATACACTTTGTTATTTATTTATTTAGGAGTTGGGGCCACACCTGGCAGTGATCAGGGCCTACTCCTGGTTCTGTGCTCAGGGATTACTCCTGGCAGTGTTCAGGGAATCATATGTGGTACCAGGGGTCAAACCTGAGTCAGCTACATGCAAGATAAGATCTTCCTGTGTTTTATCTCTCTGGTCTCCAGTCACTGTAGTGGTGGGTGTTCACACACACACACACACACACACACACACACACACACACACACACAACACATTTGTTCTGCCACTGGGACTACATACAGAGCGCAAGGCCAGTTGGGTGGGAGGGGGTATATTGAACTCAGTGCCTCAAGCTTGCTAGGTCGAAGGGCCCCACACCATCAGGGGTTCTCCAGCTTGTCCTGCCTATCTCGGTATTTGGAGTCTAGAGGCCCAGGGTCAGAGGGGCTGGATTTCTCAAGCCTGAGTGGCTGTCAAGGCTTCTCCTCCTGGTCTCTGTTCAGTTACCCCTACTGAGCAATGGTGTATCTTCCTACAGAACAGGCCCTCTCTATACCCCCTGGGAGCCCAGAAACTGCTGCTAGGAGGCTTCTTCAAGCTGTTTTTTGCTCTCTGCAACTCCCGTCCCCACCCCAAGTCGCCATGCGGCATCGTTGGGATCACCTGAGTGGCCCCTCTTGCATAATCCTAGTGACACTGGGCTCTGCAATGTTGTGGCTAAATCTGAAATCCTGCACTGACTTTCTTCACTACAGGGATGGGTCATCCTAGCCTGATTCCCAGGGAGCCCTAGCTCCAAATAAGTCATTAACTAACTTGTTTTGGTTAATGCTTGGTTTGATGAGGGTTGGTTTTTTTTTTTGAGGGTTGTTCTTTATATTGTTTTTCCCCCAGCTATGATTAATGAGATGATGTGGAAATCAATTGAGAAAAAAAATTCCAAGCCTGTGCTAAAAGCCTTCACTTTCCCGCTTCTTTCTGTTCTGAAAACAACAATCAGCTACTCTCATCATCTTCAGTCAGTAGGTAGCAGACATGAGGACAAAGAATGATCTAGTTTAGGGCTTCTTAAAGTGTGGTCCAAGGAAGTGAGGGTAAGGTGGGAGATTGGGTGATGTGGTCCTTGCTAAGTGTTCTTGGGTCCTCACAATTCAACTGTGGGCTGTGTCAGAAACCCCCACTACTGCAAGGGGCCAGCAGACGTCAGCGCTTCTTCCTCTTCCTTTTTTTTCCCTTCTTTTTTGGGTTGCTCCTGGCTCTGCACTCAGGAATTACTCCTGGCGGTGATCAGGAGACCATATGGGATGCCGGGGATCAAACCCGGGCCGGCACAGGCCGGCCGCGTGCAAGGCAAACGCCCTACCCGCTGGGCTGTCGCTCCAGCCCCAGTTGCCAGTGTTTCAACTGATCTGTAACATGATACCAGCGTACTCACTGGTTTTCTTTGAACTTAAAAGTATAGTTATTCAGGCCTGAGAGATAGTACAGCGGGTAGGGTGTTTGCCTTACACATGACTGTCTGACTTGGCTCAATGCCCAGCATCACACATAGTCCCCTGAACACCACCAGGAGTGATCCCTGAACACAAAGCTGGGAATAAGCCCTGAGCACAGCTGTTTGTGTGTTTCCCATAAACCAAAAAAAAAAAAAATAAGCGTATGGCTATTTTTCACAAATCATTACACAATGGGCATATTAATATTTTCAAACAGATTAGTAAATCATTTTTAAATTTATAACTTCACTAACAGTAAATAGCAATACCTTTAATTTACATAAATAAAAGCTCTTTGGAGGTCTTGAATAATTTTTTTTCCTGAATAATTTTTTTTTTTTTTTGGGTCACACCCGGCAATGCTCAGGGATTTCTCCTGGCTCTACACTCAGGAATTACTTCTGGTGGTGCTCGGGGGACCATATGGGATGCTGAGGATCAAACCTGGGCCAGCACCGGCTGGCCATGCAAGGGCAAACGCCCTACCTGCTGGACTATCGCTCCGGCCCCCTGAATAATTTTTAAGTCTCTGCAGGCTGAAAACTTAGTACAAAGGTTAAGGAACGTCCCTTGGGGCCGGAGGCGATAGCCCAGCGGGTAGGGCGTTTGCCTTTGCACGTGCCGGCCTATGCCCGGCCTGGGTTCGATCCCCGGGCATCCCATATGGTCCCCCGAGCACCGCCAGGAGTAATTCCTGAGTGCAGAGCCAGGAGAAACCCCCTGAGCATTGCCGGGTGTGACCCAAAAAAGCCAAAAAAAAAAAAAAAAGGAACGTCCCTTTCATGTAGCTGTGAAAACGGTTCAAATCCGGCACTACATAAAATCCCCTAAGCATTGCCAGTTAGTTGTAGCCCCTAATCGCCACTGGGTTTGTCATACCCTTAGAAAAAAAAAAAAGAATGTAAAGAGGTTTTGACCAGCAAGTCAGAGGCGCAGACTGGAGAGATAGCCTAGGAGTTAAGGCACTCGCCTGCTGACTGTGGTTTGATTCTCCAGCCCCTTGGTTGCTCCATGATCACTGCAGAGTTCACTCCTGAGCACAGAGCAGGAACTGCCCCTGAGCACCACCAGGTATGGCCCAGAAAACAAAGTAGAAGTCCACTGACCCAAAGAATGGTCCTAGCCATTTCAGCTTCTTTGGTTTTTAAATTTTAAAAAATGTTTAAATATTATCTACTTATTTATCTATTTGTTTATTCATTGTTTGTTTGTTTGTTTGTTTGTTTGTTTGCTTGCTTGCTTGTTTGTTTGTTGTTAGTTTAGTTTGGTTTGTGTCGGGGCCCCGCCGGGTCCCCGACAGTGCCGGGAAGCGAGTTCCCTTCTACCTCCGGCCGGCGAGGAATGGATGAACACTCAGGAATCCGATGCAGTTTTAAAAGGCTTTACTTATCACAGGTTCAGGCATACAAATCAGCAAAAGGAAAAACCCGATGCTTAGGATTCCAGGCTAGAACCCCAGCCACGTGTAGGCCAAGATGGCGAACACCACGTGTAAAAACTTCCAAGGGGAATAAACGCTCACAAGGCGAGATCCCACAGGGAAGAAGACAGGGAAAGCGGGAACCGGCTAGTTTATATCCCTGCAACTCAGACCTTCCTCCCATTGTTATGGAAAGAAGGGAGGGTGCAATGCCCTTAGGTAATCCCTCCCTGCATCTCACCTAGGGCCTTTACTGTGCTAATGTTTTGAGCCAAATGCAGCGGCCCTTAAAGGAGTCCTGCAACAGGTTTGGTTTGGTTTAGTCAGTCAGTCAGTCAGTCAGTCAGTTAGTCAGTCAGTTAGTTAGTTAGTGTCTAGGTCATACCCAGTGATGCTCAGGGCTTACTTCTGGCTCTGCACTCAAGAATTATTCCTGGAAGTGCTTGGGGGACCATATAGGATATTAGGGACCAAATCCAGGTCAAGCACCCTACCTGCTATACTATCTTCCCCAGCCCCCCACCACTATCCCCTTTCAGCTTCTTAGCAAAGGCCTGGAGTCATCATCTCTAGACTTCTTGAAATGCGAAAAAACAAATTTCAATGTATAATTTTTCTGTAATAGGCAGTTGGACATGACTGCAATTGATAAAGCCAACTCAACAGTGAGCAGCAACAAAACAGAGACTAAAAAAGATGGTTTTGACCCTCATGTTTATTAACTAGTAATGAAGTAACAAAAACTCACAATCATCTGAAATTTGACTTATGGAGAGAATAGACCACATAGAATCTTTTTAATGTGGAGGGCTACCTTTAGAAAACTTGCTTTATGGAGGCCAGAGCGATAGTACAGCAGGTAGGGTGTTTGCCTTGCATGTGGTCCACCCGGGTTGGGTCCCCCGGCATCCCATATGGTCCCCCGAGGTCCTCCAAGGGTAATTCCTGAGCGGAGAGTCAGGAAAAACTCGAGCGTTGCTGAATGTGACCCAAAAGCCAGAAAAAAAAAACTTGTTTTATAATTTTCATTGAGAGTCTCAAGTCTTCCTGCCTCTAGGAAGGGAGAAACATCTTCAAAATAATAATGATAAATATCTCTAGAGCTATATCTTCCTGATAAATAGCCAGAGCCAGAAAGACAGAACAGCAGGCAAGGCACTTGTCTTGCATGTGGCTAACCTAGGTTTTATCCCTAACACTCTGAATGGTCCCCCTTACCCATTAGGAGTGATTCCCTGAGTACAAAGCTAGGAGGAATTCCTGAGCACTGCTAGGTATGAACCAAAACCAAAATAATAATAATAATAATAATAATAATAATATAATAATCACTTGATCACTTGAATCCCGTTATTCATCGATTTGCTCGAGCGGGCACCAATAACATTTCCATTGGACCCTATCATGTGCCAATGTTGCCCAGTGGCATCTGGTTGATTCAGGAATATGAAGAGCCTCAAACCATTCCTTCAGGGTAATAATAATAAATATCCAGTATTTATTCTAAAGCATGTTGCTAGTGCTGTAATTTGTAATAATTTAAACCACATTCAAGTGTGAGCTATTGGGAGTAGGCACCAGCATCAATATAGTTCAAACCCTGGTATTAAATATAAAATAGATATTACTAAGGAGCTTGCCTTAGGCTGGGGTTACAGCTCAGTGGTAGAACATCTTGTTGCCTTGTGTGAGGCCTTGCTTCCCAGCACTGCAAAGTAAAGGAGAAACAAGTTCAACGTGAAGGCTTTTTCTTGGGTCGTGGGGAGTGGAGTTTGGGTCACATCCAGTGTTGCTGTTGGGGCTCAGCTCTTAACTTAGTGCTGGCAGGAATGTGGGGGGGTGCTCTGGGAGTGACCCGACACATGCCCTGCCCTTTGAGCTACCTCCCTACCTACCTTGAAAGCTTTTATAGCCTTACTTAGATTCTTTGATCCTTAAGCATCTTAATTAGAGATCGTATCTCTGTGCTCTTTATTTTTTTTCCTATTGTATTTTGACTTTCTGACCTCATTACTGACACATCCTAATTATTTATTCTTGTAAAATACCTGTGACTCTGCTTAAGCTCTTACCCTTTACACCTTTGTTCCTCCTATATCCTTTCACACAGTGTAGCAATAAAGCTCAAGTGTTACTCCAAACAGTCCTAAGGGCTGGTCTCCATCCTGCCTGCTTTTAAGAACAAAGGCATAAATAACTTCCTGCCACCTCAGAGCAGAAAGGGGGAAAGGCAAATCTCTTTGGTGTGCTTTTAGTCAGCAAGTTTAAAGAAAATATAAGATAGAAGCCTGGTCCCAATTTACATGAAAATTACTCATTAATTTGACTGAAGAAGAGGAGAAAGTCTTCCATTCATTCTACATGGCTGTGCTTTTCAAATGCACTCAGTTAAAAAAAAAAAACCAAACCTGGGGCCAGAGTAATAGTCCAGCGGGTAGGGCATTTGCCTTCCACACGGCCGGCCCGTGCCGGCCGGGTTCGATCCCTGGCATCCCATATAGTCCCCGAGGCACCACCAGGAGTAATTCCTGAGTGCAGAGCCAGGAGAAAACCCTGAGCATCGCCGGGTGTGACCCAAAAAAAGAAAAAAAAATTAAAATTAAAATTAAAAAAAACCTGGCCTTTGTCCACTTCATTGAAGAGACATTGTGTTTTTATTTATTTGTTCATTTCTTTATTCATTCATTTTATATTGTAACACCATGATATAGACAACCCATTGTCTGTTTTTATTTTTTTATTTTATTTTTTTTTTATTTTTTTTTTTTTTTGGTCACACCCGGCAATGCTCAGGGGTTACTCCTGGCTCTGCACTCAGGAATTACTCCTGGTGGTGCTCAGGGGACCATATGGGATGCCGGGGATCGATCCCAGGCCAGCATGGGCCAGCCTCCTGCAAGGCAAAGGCCCTACCCACTGGGCTATTGCTCCAGCCCCCATTTTTTTTTTTTTTTTTGGCTTTTGGGTCACACCCGGCAATGCTCAGGGGTTACTCCTGGCTCTGCACTCAGGTTACTCCTGGCGGCTGGGGGGGACCATATGGGATGCCGGGGATCGAACCCGGCCCGGCTGCAGGGCAACGCCCTACCCGCCGGGCTATCGCCCGCCCCCATTGTCTGTTTTTAAAGCCACTTATTTATTCCAGAAGGAACCCTATCATAAACTGATTCAAATCTTACAGATATAGGCAGGTAAAATGTGGTGTAACTGGCATTAATAAAAAAAAATTGTCAACTAAGAGCCAGAGTGCTAGTATGCGGGCTAGGGCATTTGACTTATACACACTGACCCAGGTTTGATCCCCTGCATTCCATATAATTCTCTGAGCACCACCAGTCCTGAGTGGAGAGACAGGAGTAAGCCCTGAGCATTGTTGAATATCCAAATATAATATATATATATATATATATATATATATATATATCCTTCTTATATATATATATATAATAAATTGTCAGCTAGCTTTTTTTTAATATAGAGAATCCCATAGCTTACAAGGATGAGTTCAAGGGGGAAATTGAGGGGTCAGAGAGATAGTTTACACCTGACATAAAGGGCCCGCGTTCCTCTGGCTCTGCATGGATGGCACTGCCAGCTATAGCCCTGGTGTCCACACCTACTGCTAGGCAGGCCAATGAAAATAATAAAAAAGCAGAATCAACCACTGCTTACACTTCTACTTTTGAATTTTAAAATAATTTGTATAAACAACTCCTTAATGGCACTGCCCCCTGGCTTGGACTTGGCATGTGAATCTGTGCCGGGATCCACCCCCAGCCTCATGCCTGCAAGTAGGGATGATCTGCTCTGAAACATCCCCAGAGGGGACAGCTTTCCTAAATAAGTAATAATGATGTCTATGTATAGACATACATGCAGTGGGTTAAGATCATGTCACCAGAAGGTAACAAATAAAAGAGGGATTGATTAGAGGCAACCTTAATGCTTCATATAATACAAGAATTTACTACTTAGAAAAGGAAAACTGACAATCTGAAACACCCCTTCAGACAGATTCCATCACATACACACCCCCATGGAGCAGAAAAGAGTGTGTTCTCAGTCTAAATGTGGTCATCAGTGAGTCTGTTGGTCTCCTGGGAAGCCCCACATTCTTTTCTGTGATACTTGTGGAAAGAGGGTGGCTCCAGGCTTCTAACACAGTAACCAGAGTGTTTTCAGGAGAAGCCAAAACTTAAAGGAATCCTAACTTTTTGTATATTATCCCTATTTGCATAATTAGTAATAAAAAAAGAAAATTCGTTAGTTGCTAAGATATGAGTGATTCTTTTGATATAAAATTGCCAATAACTGACAGCTTTGATCTACAAAACTATCCCTTTTTACATTGTATGTAGCCTAATAAAATCCTACCTCTTTTATTCTCCATCAGAAAATTAATGGACATGCAGCCTCCTTTTTAAAACAATGAGCATAGGAAAGCAGTGAAGCAATCTGTTTAGAAAGACCTGGTCTTGAATTCAGGCCAGACCTCTCCATAAACATGTGGACTTGGGTCACTTCTTAACCTTTCTGGGCCTTTCACCAGGAAAACACAGGGAGATCTTGCCTCTCAGAGCAGAAGTGTGATACCAAAAGGGCTTGGTAGAATGCCAGGAATCCAGTAAGTTCACAACTGATGTCCCTTCCTACTATGATCTCGACAAAAAAAGATTTGCAGATGATGGTTTCCCAGAGGGAAAGTATTCTTAAATATGATGGACAGACTAAATCCCTCCCCTTCACTGAGAGAACCTGAAATTACATCAAAGCCTGGCAAGGACCATAATCCATGGCGAATGTCAGGGTCCTAGTCTAGCATTCAGGATGCTCTCCCTTGTACAGTGTGTGTCCCCCAGAAACAAAAAGGGCTGGAGTTGCAGTGCAGTGCTGGATGTGTGTGCTCTGCAGAAGAATTCACTGAGGCTGAATACTAAATAACGCTCCATTTCAATTTTGAATCTTTGAGAATCAGATTTCTTTGCTTCATTTTTGTTTCATTTCATTTTATTTTGTTTTGCAGGGGGAGATGGGCACATCAGGCTGTGCTTAAGGCTTACTCTTGGCTTTGTGCTCAGGAATCACTCCTGGAAGATTCCAGGGACCATATGTGACAGCAGGAATTTTTATGGTGTGGGTTTTTCCCTCTTTGCTTTCATGAGGGGCAAAAGATGCCTTTCTCACTGAGGAATCTGCACTAGTCTGGTGCAACCACGAGTATGTTGTGGGTTAAAAGAGGCTCTGAACAGGCCGAGTGGGGAAACAGTTTCCCCACAGGGCTGCGTTTGACTGGATTTCACTGATTTCTAGCCATGGGGCTTCACTAGTCATTTGACCTTTCTCTGCTTCTGTTTCTCTTGTTGTAAACTGGAGATGATAATGAAATTGTCAATAATGTCAGGTTTATGTTAAGCACTTAAGAAAGCCCCTCACAGGGACTGGACCAATAGTACAGTAGGTGGCTCGTAGGGGGCTAGAGCAATAGTACAGCAGGTAGCTCATAGGGGCTGGAGCAATAGTACAGTAGGTAGGGTGTTGGAGGACAGGTTTAGCTATTCTGGGAGTTTTGTTGTTTTGCCCACTCCCAGCTTAATCTACTTGTCAAGGTTCATTCTAATGAGACTTCTCTTCTATGGAAACACTGCTAGAGGGTGTGGCAGTTACAGAAGTCACCTTGATTGAATAACTTCTGACTTATACATCTACTAAGACTTCTGTTTTCTAGATTGGGCACAGCTCCTCTTTATACCCACTGCACCCAGCGTGGGACAGTTAGAATTTACCAGGAGACTACCACCCTGGCTACACTGAGACTAGGATGGGCCGGAGCGATAGCCCAGCGGGTAGGGCGTTTGCCTTGCATGCGGCCGGCCTGTGCCGGCCTGGGTTCGATCCCCGCATCCCATATGGTCCCCCGAGCACCGCCAGGAGTGATTCCTGAGTGCAGAGCCAGGAGTAACCCCTGAGCATCGCCGGGTGTGACCCAAAAAGCAAAAAAAAAAAAAGACTATAGGAAGGATCATACTAGTTTGCTCTAAGCAGGCGAGTGTGACCCTTTCAGTACATGAGAACAAGATACTCAGAATCACCCTGGTGCAGATAATAATAAGAAGGACCTTGTGGGTACCATCTAGATTACATGAAGCTCATGAAGTTAAGATGTATTACTTTATATCAGCCCCCTCTCTCCAGTGTTTTACATAAGAGATAATCTCGGATTAGTACTTGGTTGTAACCTTTGTTTATACCTGCAATAGGGTGTGGCACTACACTCTGTTTAGAGTTCTTTGTTGACATGACCCTCCCGGTTGGATTACTTTGGTGTATATAAAGGGGCTGACTTGAGGCCCCTTCACCTTTTCACCTTTTGCCTTTTGGGCCTTTTTAGCTTTCGGCTTTTGGCTCCTCAGCCTTGCGGCTTTTGGCTTTTTGGCTTTTTGCTCTTGGGCCTTTTGCTCCTCTTCTGGGTAGGACTCAGCTCGGGTGAGATCCTCTCTCTTTGGTGGGAGACTTAGGCTCTTTTGTATGGTCTAAGTTCGGACCAGAGCTAGAGTTTGTTCATTATATTGGAGTGCTGTGGAAGAGCTTTTGTACTATTAAAAGCCATTTTTGAACTGCACCGGACTCGTGAGTTTTCATCTGTTCTCCCGGCGTCCTCGGAAGTAGAAGAGAACCTCTGTCCTGACACTGTCGGGGACCCCAGGGAGTTCCCCCAACAGTAGGGCACTTGCCTTGCATACAACCAACTCAGATTCAAACTCTGGCACTCCATAAGGTCCCTGAGCCCTGCTTGGAATGATCCTTAAGCACAGAGCCAGGAGTAAGTCCTGAGCACAGCGAGATATGGCCTCAAAACAAACAAATAAATAAATTTATTTGTCTTCTAAAAATAAAAATACCTCATAAACGGGTGTTAAGTTCTATTAGTTATAGTGGGGCCATGCAGTGCCAGGGATTGAACCTCAAATCAGGGTCAGCAGTTTGCAAACCTTAACCAGTGCTTAACCAGCCTAGCCCTTAATCCCTATATTACCTCCTTGGCCCTATTTCTTTATCATTTTTTTTATAATACAAAGAAGAGTTAAGCTATCTAGCTTTACAAATGTGTCTTGGGTGTGTAAAATCATAGTAACTTACACACATCACAAAATTATACACTGACCATCTTAACAATTTAACCATTTTTTAATCATTGTGAGATAGACCATAATGTAGTTAACCATTTAACTGTTTTTGTTTTTTGCCTTTTGGGTCACACCCAGCAATGCTCAGGGGTTTATCCTGGCTCTGCACTCAGGAATTACTCCTGGTGGTGCTCGGGGACCATATGGGATGCCAGGGATCGAACCTGGGCCGGCATAGGCCAGCCGTGTAAGGCAAACGTCCTGTGCTCAGGACTTACTCCTGGCTCTGTGCTTATAGATCATTCCAGGCAGGGATCAGGGGACCTTATGGAGTGCCAGAGTTTGAATCTGACTTGTATGCATGCAAGGCAAGTGCCTTACCTACTCAACTCTTGCTCCAGCCCCTATGAGCTTCCTACTGTACTATTGCTCTAGCCCCTACGAGCCACCTACTGTACCCGCTGGGCTGTCACTCCAGCCCCACATTTAACCATTTTTAATAGGTATCCTTGTGTAAATTCCCATGACTGTGTGCCATTGCTGTTATTCATCGCCAAAATGTTAACACCAAGCATTAGCCAAGCGGCACAAATGCTGGCTGACTTCGACCAAGAATGTGGAAAGATAGGTCTAAATCTGAATCTAAAGAAAACTATGTTTATGAAAAATGAACTAGTTCCAGAGGCCCCATTCACTCCCAATGGAACAAACATCTCTGAATGCAGCGGTTATGTGTACCTAGGTCGAGAATTCAACATGATGAACAACCTAAAACTTGAGCTGCGCAGGAGGAAGAGAGTGGCATGGAATACCTTCAAAGGCATGGAAGAAATAGCTAAAAGGACAAAGAACCTCTGGCCTGGGGCACATCTCTTTGACTCCACCGTTCTCCCTGCATTAACATACACCTCAGAGACCTGGGCCCTACGAAAAGCAGGATGAGAATGCTATTCGGGTCTCCCAGAGAGGAATCGAAAGAGCTATGCTTGGAATATCACACCTCACTCAAGTGAGAGAAGGAATCGGAGTTCTGACCTCCGTCGCTATTCCAGAATCAGGGACGCTGTCTTGTTTTCCAAGGCATCGAAAATCAGATGGGCTGGACATGTAATACGATTTGCAGACGACCGCTGGACTAGAGCCTTTACTGACTGCATCCCACGGGATGTCAAAAGATCACGTGGCCGCCCACCTACAAGATGGTCAGACTTCCTTGTCAAGACTCTGAAGGAACAGTTTGAGGCTCTAAATATTCTTGAATCAACCAGATGCCATTGGGCTACACTGGCACGTGATAGGGTCCAATGGAAATGTTACTGGCGCCCGCTCGAGCAAATCGATGAATAATGGGATTCAAGTGATCAAGTGATCAAGTGAACTTAAACTAATACCCATTAAACAATAACCCTTCAATTCTTCCCTCCCTAATCCTCAGAAACCACTGCTCTGTTTCCTGTCTCTGTGGCTCTGACTACTCTAGATAACTCACAGAGCTGAAATGATATAATATTTGATCTTTAGTGACTGGTATATTTGACCTAGCATGAAGTCTTCTAAGATAGACCCATTGGCAAGTACCAAGATTTTATTCCTTTTATAAGGTTGAACAATATTCCAGGCTCTCTCTCTCTATATATATATATATTATATGACATATATAATATATATGATATATATTATGATATATAATATATGGCATAAATATATGTCAATATATATTATTTATATCACTTGGGCTACTTCTACCTTTTCTGTCAGGTGGGGAGATTTTGAGGTGCTCAGGGGCTACTCCTAGCTCTGTGTTTTGGGATTTGAGGATTACTCTGTATGATGCTGGTGGACCATGTGGTGTCAGGAATCTCTCTAGGGTCAGCTACATGCAAGGCAAGCACCTTCATCCCTGTACTAGTCTCTGGTCCTTGATTCTACCTTTTTGGCTATTATGAACAGGGTTGCTATGAACACTGGATACAGATCTATTAGAGTCCCTGCTTTCAGTATTTTAAGGCATATATCCAGAAGTAGAATTACTAGATAATAAGATAATTCTATATTAAATTTTTGGTTTTTTTTTTTTTTTTTTTGGGTCATACCCGGCAATGCTCAGGGGTTACTCCTGGCTCTGCACTCAGGAATTACTCCTGGCGGTGCTCGGGGACCATATGGGATGCCGGGGGATCGAACCCGGGCCAGCACAGGCCGGCCACATGCAAGGCAAATGCCCTACTGCTGGGCTATCGCTCTGGCCCTGGTTTTGTTTTTAATGGGCCAACCCTGGCTTACTCAGGGCTTACTCCTGGCTCCGCACTCACAAGGATCAAGGGACCATGTGGGATGTCAGGGGTCACCTGACACCTTGCTGTGTGCAAGGCACCCAACCCACTGTACTATTGCTCCTGTCCCTCTATGTTTAATTTTTTTAAGGAATCAGCATTCCATTTTCTAGTGGACTAGCATTTTACTTCTTACCAGCAGATCGTAAGAGTCCAAGTTCTCCACACGCTAACCAACACGATATTTCTAATTGTTCTGAGCGAAGGGAGCAGGATGGAGAGTCTTGCAGGCAGCCTGAGACTGAATGCTGCTGCTTCCTGCTGACACTCTCCCCGCTGCATAGCACTCGCAAATGACCAGCCTATAGGGGCATTTCCTGGCAGCTGAAGTAAGGATTTTGTAGAGTAAGCGCCACATATATTACCTAGAGTCATAAAAAATACAGTTCTTAGATACTCAAAATCTGCACTCTGAACCATTTTAGATAGTGGAACAAACAATTTCCTGAAAAGCATGCTTGTCTATGACAGCAGAAAGTGATGTGGTACCACTTGGTACAGGAGAGAGCTCCAGACAGGAAAAGACAGATCTGATGATAAATTGTCAAGACAACAGCCAGAGCCTAAATAGACACTGTTCCCCAGCCACATTTCCCTACCTTAGGTCTCACCAATACCTCAGAATCATCTATTCAAAATTTATTCATCCAGCACAAATACACAATTTTCCAGACACTGACTTAGGCTCACAGTGGTAAGCAGACAAATAGCCTATAAACTCAGCCTTCATATTTTCTTCAAAGAGGTTAGAAAATAAACCATCAAAAACAGTATTTGAGATGGAGGCAAACACTATTGCAGAAAAACAAAAATGGTACAGTCCATTTGAATGAGACCTGTAAATTATCATAACTCTTTACACCAAAGCTATATCTGCACACCATTTCATAGCATGAACTCAATCATCTCAACTAAGACTCCGCTTGTCTTCCAAAGCTCATAGAGCATTCACAAATAAATATAAGAGTTGACTAATCCTAAGAGCCTCTGTCTATGTATAAAACACATGTACTAGCTCCTAGGGCCTGCACGCCATGCAGGCGGCCACGCCTGCTAGACTCCGAGCAGAGGATTGAAGGCCTCCACTCAGTACCCAGCCTTGGGGCCCAGTGGGTACGGCCCTGAGCTCCCAGCCACCACAGCCAACCGCCCGCAAGACAGAGACTCCAGATGCAAGGCTGCACAGCCTGGTCTCATGGTGAGCGACCCTATGGGAGTTCCTGGGGGAAAAAGTAAAAGGCTCGGCCAGCGCCTGGTGGTGTCCTACATAGCTCCTAGGGCCTGCATGCCATGTGGGCGGCCGCACCTGCTGGACTTGGAGCAATGATTGAGGGCCTCCACTTAGTCCCCAGCCTCTGGGCCCAGTGGGTGTGGCCCTGGACTCCAGCCACCACAGCCAAACGCCGCAAGACAGAGACTCCAGATGCAAGGCTGCCGCCACGGTTTAATCTTTGACTCAATGTATTGTAGCACCAGGTCCTTTCAGGAACTTTCTCACTTGCACATTTCAACTATCATTCTATTTGCATCAAACTGGAGAGGTTATGGGGAATGAGGAATTATGATGTCACACTAGAACTCACTATTAAATAGATAGAGACATCATACATTATTAGTATCCATAGGACAAGCCATAAAGTGTAATAGAAGAGAGATTGTTAAATATGGGGACATAGACAAAGAGACAGATAAGTAAAATGCACCTGCAATGGGGGCAGGCAGGGTTTGGGTGGGTGTGTTTGGGGATTGGGTGGTAGGAATTGGCACTGGTGGGGGAATGGATTCTGGAACACTGTATTGTAGAGACCCAATTATGAACATCCTTGCAACTCTATATATCACATGGTATAATAAAGATTGGGGAAGATGAAGGAGAGATGTAGAGAGACAGAGAGAAAGGGAGCGAAGGAAGAAATGCCTGCTCTGGAGCTGGGAGATGGGGAATGTGGAAACATTGGTGGTAGAAATGGGGCACTGGTGAAGGGATGGGTGCTGGAACAATATATGACTGAGACCCAATTATGAACATCTTTGTAATGTTGTTCCTCATGGTGGTAAAATAAAAAATTAAAAAAAAAACACATGTACTGAGCATGCAACCAGCTCAGAATGGAGTCTAATGTGAAAAATAGTCATTTTGAAGATGATTTGTCAGTAAAAAAGAATGGGTTTATGATAAGAGATTTGGGGGGCTGGAGCAATGGACAGGCAGCACTTTTTGGCCAAACTAAATGCGGGCAATTTGGATTTTTTTTTTTGAGTCTTCAGGGTTGATTCCTTCATCTGTTCTTCGAACTGGGGATCGCGTTGTTTCCCCATGGTGTTGCAGTGCTCAGGGATAGATTCTTTAGTATACTGTTTCTTTCTGGGGTATTACCTTCCTGGTGTTGAATTTCCTAGTATTTGTATTAGTAAGCGGCGCTGGGCTGCCCTCCCGCCCAGCCACACCCCAGGGAGAGTACCTGGGCGGACAGGCCGTGAGAGGTTAAAATGTCCGTTTACTTGCCGCTCTGCTTCGGGGTTGTAGTTCCACCTTCTGGAAGCCTGGGGCTCTACCACAACCCCAGGCGCCTGCCCGCCACGTCCCAGGGGAGTACCTGGCGGTACAGGCGGTGTGAGGTCAAAAGCCGTCTCGCCGGACTTCTTAAATTTGGATTTAATCCACGGCACTCCAGATGGTCCCACAATCCTACCCGGAGTGACCCATGAGCAAGAGCCTGGAGTAACCTTGAGTACTGCCTGGTGTGGCCAAAAAAGAAAATTTTAAAAAATTCTTGAATGTAAAGGTTCCCCAAAGTCAATAACAAAATATTAATTTTATTGCCTCAATAAACTCTTCATTTCTTACTTATAAAAGCTGGCTTCATACAGAATACATAATAGGGTTCAATTTTTTATTCGAATGTATATGTATGCATGTATGCTATATTCCACAGAGGCCATAGCAAAAACGTCATACAAGATGTTATGTATTTGTTTATTATGTTTTTGGGGTCACCTCTAATGATGCTCATGGACTTACTACTGAGGGTTCACTGCTGGTGGTGCTTAGGAAACCATGTGGTGCCTCCTGGATGCAAAGCATGTGTTCAGCCCACTGAGTTATTGGCCCAAAACATATCTTTCAAATTTGGCCTCGTATTTTTTTTCCCATGGAGTAATGTGATCTATGCAGTCACAGAGACACTGCCCTTGGGCCTCCAGGCATTATCAGATGACTTTCCATGGGCTCTATGGCACCATGATTTTCACTTCGAAGTCTGGAAGCATCCTCAGGTTGCTGGGTCTCTGCCTCCTCCCTGCTACCAGGGAGTTCTGTGAAGTGTTGTTTCTGGTGTTGTCTGCTTCTAGAGTGAAACTTGACTCTGTCTCACATGGTTGCAGATTTCTATAGTAGGAGTTTCAGGAAAGAAATATCTATCACTAAGATGTGAATGCCCACTGCCCTCTGAAGGAAACTGAGGCATCTCGAGCAGTTATAGCAAGTAGGGCATTTGCCTTGCATGTGACTGACCCGGGTTCGATCCCCGACATCCCATATGGTCCCTCAAGCACTGTCAGGAGTAATTCCTGAGTGCAGAGCCAGGAGTAAGCCCTAAATATCACAGGCATGACCCAAAACCAAAAATAAAAAATAGAATGAGGGGCTGGAGTGATAGTCCAGTGGGTAGGGTGTTTGCTTTGCATGCAGCTGTCCTGGGCTCGATCCCCAGCATCCCATATGGTCCCCCACACAGTGCCAGGAGTAATTCCTGAGCGCAGAGCCAGGAGTAGCACCTGAGCATCGCTGGGTGTGACCCAAAAAAAGAAAAAGAATAGAATGAAATTGAACTTGGTGTGAATTTTGTGCCTACATAAATCTGCTTACAGAATATTTGTGCAAGCAGTAACTAATAATAAATGAATGATACAAATACATGGTTTTATACAACATACCATGCATATGTGATTTTTCATCTCACTGGACTAATAATATGATACAACTTGTTAAGCAATTACCATCTGCCATCCATCAACAGAGGCAAGTTTACTATAAAGCTAACAGCTTTTAGGGGTCCAGGGATGATACAAGTGCCCATCTTGCCAGAGTGTGACTCCACTCAGATTTCCCTTGCCACTTGCATACTCTGGGATTGGTCCTCGCATCTCTACCCCAGTGCCACTACAGAATCTAGGATCTCCAGAGCATGCTGCAGCTGAAGATATTAGAGCATTACAAGAGCATGACCCCAGGCAGCATATCTGTGAGCACTGCAGTGATCCCTAGCAATCACTACAATCATATCATGCTTGAGCACTGCTACTAACAGAGTGCGACCCCTGGTGAGCATCTGTGCAAATACTGCCCCTGGATAGCGTGAGTCCTGATGAGCACTGGCAGAGTGCAGCCCCCATGAGTGCCACAACCAAAAATGTGTCTGACATGCTCAGCCCTGAGCTAGAGCTAGGAGAGCATATGGCAACCCATGAGGATGCTTGCATATGAGTTAAAGAATTATTATCCCGTTTTCAGACAGGGAGGCTGAAGTTATAGAACAAAGAAATGTTGAAAATGGTATTCCAATTTTTACTTTTGGGACCGCAAAATTCATTTTGTTACTGAATACTTATTAGGTTTACTCCCCACACACATCCTCCCGCCATGAATGTGGTATAGGCTTTATTCTCTGCATTGTTATCTGTACAGCAAGCAGAGAAACGTCCCATTCTACCCAATGGCAGCTGGTGTTCTGTACCATTCTGGCTACATTCCAGAGCTGTAGCCAAGACTCCAAGACTAATGTTCTCTTTGGAGAAAGAGAAATGAGACAGTTTGGCCAAATCATCCTCTTGCTAAAATGACTCCTTAGATGAAATTATGACTCATTTAGAATCTTTAGTAATTAATTTGAGATGATAACAGCCAAGCAGATACCAGCTATGCCAGAAATCAGAGGGAAACCAGAAGCAGGTTTATTTATATATATTTTTTTGCTTTTTTTTGGGTCACACCAGCGAGCTCAGGGGTTACTCCTGGCTCTGCACTCAGGAGTCACTCCTGGCGGTGCTCAGGGGACCATATGGGATTCCGGGGATCGAACCCTGGCCGGCATGGGCGGCTGCGTGCAAGACAAACGCCCCTACCCGCTGGGCTATCGCCGGGCCCCAAGAAGCAGGTTTAAAATTGGCAAAATGCTGTCACACTCTCTAGTCTTTTGCCAGGGCTATATTTCTGGCCAAAATTATAATACAAAATTTACAAAGTGCCCTAAGCAATATATGTGTGCACACAAATTGAGAGACATGTGGAAAGTATAGTGCTTTATATGTATATTACTAGGTTAAGATTTAGGATCTCACAATTTTCTGCAACTGAGTAAGGTGGTGGGGTGGAAGGGGGCAGGAGTCTAATGCTGGCACTAAACTTAGTTTTCTCACTCCATATAACAGTTTCATATCTCAGGGCTTCAAAAGCAGTAAATTTAAAAAGAAATTTATATACATGATTAAGTATATAACTGATTACACTTGCCTGAATATACAGTTGATTAGTGTTCTTTGAATACAAGTTTCCATGCAATGGTGAAGCAGGAATAAATACAGAGAAGAAATTTGCCTAACAGCAAAATCGAAATAGGATTTTATAAACATCTTCATAAAGCTCAAAATTATACCCAAAGGCAATATTTTTTGTATGTTTCATTCAAGAAATTCCAAGCAATAATGTTGCCAGAATTATTTCTTAAACTTATACTGAGTGCTATGTTTATTTTTTCTATTAAAGTAACATTCACTAGAATAGTACTTAAGTTTCAAATGTTGATAATTACAAATCAGCATCAGTATATGTCACGTTAAAAGTTCAAGTCTACCCTTTATCATGACCCTTTTGCCCAATTCACCTATCCTTCTTCTCTTTCCACCTCAGTAACTTAAAAGTAGTGACTCAAACACACTGGAAGCTGGGAGAAGTCTTTCCACGCGAGTCAAGTCCAACTCATAAGATAAAGATGAAGCATCCTCAAGCAACACCAGCAGTGATTTCTGAGCATGGAGCCAGGAGTAAGCCCTGAGCAATGTCAGGAGTGGCCCAAACATATCTTCTCTTGAAGAGAAAAAATTAAATCCCAGAGAGGACTAATGGTAAGTTCAGACTTATTAGTAGTCGTATCCATATAGAGACTCACAGACATGGGGCATAGCTTCTACTGGCTCTCCCTGTGCCCAACCGCGAACAAGGTGCCCGGGAGGGATGGCGGGTTCTAGCCCTGGCCCGCCACCCCAGCAGAGCCTCACAACAAGCCAGAGACCCCCCCACTCTATTAGGGCCTCCATTTTCCACACCCAGACTTCCCCCTTGTCAGAACTCCACCCAGCAGACCAGCCTATCAGAGCCCAGCTCGTGGCCTCCACGATTCATCAATAAATGCTCGCTTAGAGATGACTACAAGAGTATGCTACCCTGCGGCAAAGCCTGGCAAGCTACCCGATGTCATATTTGTATGCCAAATACCAGTAACAATTATAGACCTCATTCCCATGACCTGATGGAATGGTTTGAGGCTCTTTATGTTCCTGGAGCGGCGCAGGTGCCCTTAGTCTCTACTTGCATGAGACAGGACATATGGAGATGTTACT